>PVKC010027749.1:0-15782 GCA_004027635.1 Crocidura indochinensis | reverse complement strand
TTGGTGCTTTTAGACTTGTTCATGGTATGGTTTTCAATTATTTTAGTATTATTGAAAGAGCCAAGATTAGACTATAGTTATTAGAATTAGATGAGTTACTTTATTTGCAGAGTAGGATAACCTTTGCTATTTTCACTTCATGTGATCATTGCCATTTTCAAAGAAAAGAAAAATGAGCTACGGTGAACACACACACACATACACACACACACACACACACACACACACACACACTTTCCTGTGAGCTAGACTTTTTTATATAAGAGGCCCAGATAAATAATCAGCTAGATATTCAAAAAAGATATTTATATGTTCTTTAAGTTCTTATTTTATTCACATTTGTTTTTAATTTAGTCAGAGTATGCTACAAAAAGACAATAAAAATTGACTTCTGAACTTAAACAACACATTATACTGAAATCCTCAAATTTAATTCATAAATGTTTTATTTGTGTTGTCATGCAAGAAGATATATTTATATATAAATGAATCTACCAGTACAGTTATAGACATAGATAAAGAAACACAGAGGGAGTGATTTTTACTGAGACTCTTTGAGTCACATATCAGTTTTTGGGAACGACAGTAATCGAATAGAGTACAAAACTGTAAGTTGTTACCTTTTTAAATATTAATTTCTAAGAAGACTGGTATTCTAACAAAGTTAACTACTTTTTTGTCATTATTATTAACATAATATAAATAGGTTCTGGTGACTGAATGTGTGTGTGTGTGTGTGTGAGAGAGAGAGAGAGAGAGAGAGAGATATTGTTAGGAGATAATTATATTTCATTCATAGTAAATTCATGACAAGGAGGACCAAATCTCCTTATTTGACTTTTTTCTTCTCTTACTTCTGTACTACTGCTGCACTAATAAATTGATTGTCCCCTGTTTATTCCATATCTTCCCCTAATCCTATAAACAGAATATAAGAGTCCTACTATTGACCACATGATGCATCCTTTTTGCAGAGGAAATACTCTAAATAGGACATTTGGTTTCTAAATATTTTTCCTTCCTTCCTTCGCTTCTTCCTTCCTTCCTTACTTCTTCCTTCCTTCTTCCTTTCTCCCTCTCTTCCTCCTTTCCTCCCTTTCTCCCTCCCTCCTTTCCTTCCTTCCTTCCTTCCTTTCTTTCTGATTGTTTTTTTCTTTCTTCTTTGTGTTTGCTTTCTTACTTGCTTTCTTTCTTTCTATCTTCTTTCTTTTTTTCTTTCTATATTCTTTCTTCTTTTATTTTTCTTTCTTTTCCTTTCTTTTCTCTTTCATTTTCTTTTTCTTTCTTGCTTGCTTCTTTCTTTTTTCTTTCTTCTTTCTGCTTTCTTTCTTTCTTCTTGCTTTCCATCTTCATGCTTTCTTTCTTCTTTCTTTCTTGCTTTCTATCTTCTTTCTTTCTCTCTCCCTCCCTCCCTTCCTTTCATCCTCCCTCCCTCCCTTCCTCCCTCCCTCCCTTCCTTCCTTCCTTTTTTCCTTCCTTCCTTCTTTTTCTTTCCTTTTTTTGGTTTTGAGGCCACACTCAGCAGCACTCTGGAGAGACTCCTGATTCTGTACTCAGAAATCACTCCTGACAAGCTCAGGGGATCATATGGGATGCAAGGGATCAAATCCAGGTCCATGCCAGATCAGCTGTGTGCAAGGCAATTGCTCTACCACTGTGATATCACTTACCTAGGCTTTATTAGCATTAGATAGGTACTCTTGTCTGTTAACTCTTTCAGCCATTGCTCCCAGATGAATTATGTCTTGTCAATCAATATTGAACTGAGAGGACAATCAAGTTTGTACAGGGAGATGAGTTTCAGTCCATGAGGATGAAATCCCTCTGACCCCATGCTTTTCTTCATTATACCTCTCTGGTTTCTAAATCCTTACCATGACCCTGCTTCAGACCTGTTCACATGAGTTTTGATTATGACTATTGGAACCTCATTTATCTGGCACCTGAACAGGGTCTTGCTAACTAAGCAGTGAGTGAGTAAGACAATTTTCATATTACCAGGGAGATAACAAAACTGGGGTGTGGAGCAATTCCATTTGCCAGCAGACCAGGGAGGACACCACAGTCTCCTCCAGGATCATCTCAATGTTGGCCCTCTCATTTTGATGGAATATTGTAAGTCCTTTATTGGAGCATCAGAATGCATGGCCTTTTTTCTGAGTTGCTTCAAACTGCTCTGGCACCTTTTCCATCATTTTTTACACTAGACTGCATGTGCCATGACCTTAGAATTTCTCTGACACCCCAAATCTATAGTCACACAGACAAGTTGGTGCTGGCAATCTGAGTCCTGGGCACTGTCAAATGTTTCGATGTGTGAGGTTATGGATTCATCAACAGAAATGACAAGTTGGATGTCTTTTTTTTTTTTTTTACCAAATAGCTATTAAGAAAACAGTCCCAGGAATTTTCTGTATCATGTTGTGGATGAGAAGACTGTGGAGTTTGAAGTCATGGAAAGAGAGAAGGGTTAAGAAGATGCTAATGTTACTAGGCATGGGGCTGTGAAGGGCAGTTGCTGTACTCTCAATCAATGTAGGTCCTGCCAATTAATTTTCCATCCTAAGCACAGCTCTACACCACCCAGTAAAAGAGACTGGCAGTCAATGGAAAAGAACTGAAGACTCTAGGCAGTATCCCAAACTCTGGTACCCACAAACTTTCTTCTACTGAAGGTGCTTTTTTGCGAGGCCCTCATCCTTTCAACCAGCAGTATCTTACAGAGGGCACTTATGAGTAGAAACCCAAAATATAGCTCTATAAGAGGGGAACCAACAGCAGGAAGATAAGTGGGTTCCCCACCAAGAATCCAGTCCAGGTATCAAAGGCCTTTCCATCCCAGACCACCTCAACGGCCTACCATAAAACGTGGTGATGGTGAGACCAAGCCCAGTCAAGGCCCAGCTTGTGTTTCCTTGACCTTCAAACCAAAGCATGACAGTGAGAACACTGAATCCTAACCATTATGCTCTATGGACCATTGAAAACATCTACTCTAGTGGTTGCCAATTACAACAATCAGGGTTTTTATTATTTGGACCACATTGTTAATTTGCCAAGTTCCAGGGAAATACATGAAGCTGTTAGATTTTTATTGGTACTTGGTAAGTTTAGTGATGTTTACCAGATGATGCTTGATGTGTATACAGTGAAACTTGATTGTGTATAGTCAGAGGCAACTTTTATTTATTCTGTTTTTTTTTATTTTTTGAGGGGCCACACCCAGTGATATTGAGGGGTTACTCCTGGCTATGCCCTCAGAAATCGCTCCTGGCTTGGGGGACCATATAATACGCCAGGGGATCAAACCATAGTTTGTGCTAGCTCAGCTGAGTGCAAGGCAAACACCACTCTGGCCCAGTAAGGCGAATTATTTTTATCGATAGAAATTATTTAATGCTTTCTTAATGTTTAAGAAAAGAACAGTTTTGTTCTGCTAGGTGTACGAATATTTAGAACTTCTTTTCAAAATAAGTATATCTGCAGAAATATTCTAATGGTTTTATGCAGAGACGTCTATGGGAAAAATATTTAGTTGCCCTAGACTCATTATTACAGTGCTTTTAAACTTTAACTTTTTCATCATCATCCCAGAGAGAGCATTTTCTAAAACAGCAAACTGCTCTGTTACATGGCATTCCTCAGTCTAATTGATATGATCTTTTATAACATCTGACCTAAACCAGTTAATTACCTGAACCCCCATTAAAATTAATGTAGCATGAAAACCTTTAACTAGGGCTACTGTCACTTTGAGTCATACACTTGGTATGGAATCCATTCAGACCATCTGGGTCTAACTCTGGCCCTTGAATAACAGAAATTGTGTAAGTTAAAAGAGCTTAAAATTTTCCACAGTCTTTGGAACTTAGTTTTTGTAACTTGTATAAATACAAGGATTTGTAAAAAGCTAATTAGTTTGAGAATGATACAATTAACCTATTATACTTTTCTTTTTATTATTATTACCTCTTTTTATAATTTTTTTTATTGTGGGCAAAGTGAATTACAAATCTTTCCCAGTTATATTTATGGCACAAAGTAGTAATGAATGAAGGGCATTCCCACGACCACTGTTGTATTCCCTCCAATCCTGTTCCCAGCATGCATCCCTCTTCCCTCTCCTCTAGCCCCTATAATGCTAGTGCAACCGTTTCCTCCATGTAGATTGGGTATCACTTCTGTTGTTGTTGACTTTGGATTTTGTGTTCAAGTCTGATCATTTTTTATTTCCACCAAATGGACATATGCTGTCTGGTTTTGGTACAACCCTTTTTTCTCCCTCCAAACATGATGCTGATCAAGGTGATTCCAGTAATGTGGCTCTATTGGAGATTTAAGAAGGGATATGGAAAGAGTTCATTTAGATGTTGTAAATATCCCTTTGGAAGAATAAAGGGGAAAAAAGAAAAAAAGAAGAAAAAAGTAACAAAACAAAATCAAACGAGAGATAAGACTAAAACAAAACAACAAACCAATAAGGGAGTAACAAAAAAAAAGTACAAAAACGATTAAGAAAAAGAATAAAAAGAGTAAGCTAAAAACCAAAACCACCAGCTATGAAGAAAACAAACAAACAAACAAACACAAAAAGTCAAAAACAAAAATGAAAGCAAAAACAAGAAATGAGAAAAAGAGAGAGGGGAAAAAACAGACCAGCAACTTCTTACAGAGTTGTGTTTCTTTTTTCTTTTTTTCTTTTTTTTTATAGGTACAGCAAATTTACTCTTGGTGATTCTTAGTGGCTGTGATTCCTAGGAACTAGAAATTACTGTAAATGGTTTAAGATTGTCCTTACTATCTTTTTGGCAAAGACCCATAAGTGTAGGCTTTTCCTATGTCTTATAGAATATTAATTATCTCCCTCAGAGCAGGAGAATTGATAATGGTAACTTCTCACTGTCTTAGATTCACATATTAAACCATATGTACCAGCTTTATATGGATGAGGTGCTTTGACCTATTTCCACCTAAAACAGGTTGGAATCAGATCTGTGAGTTTGGAAAATGTGCGACCAATTTTCAATCAGCCTACAGGGCTAATTTTGCCTTGGGAATGGTTCTTCTTGTCTTCAGCCCCACATCAGTTTCATCCCTATCATCATATATGGGGTCGGAAAAATAGCTTCAGACCCATTCACCAGGGATTGAATTACTACAAGTGGATCCTCTACATACACCAACTCATTACTATAAATCCTCTCATTTCCTTCATCACTTGTCTTCTCCCCTTAGTTGCTCTTCTAGGATTTAATTATATTATGCATTGATTATATCAAATATTAAAAATATATTTTTCTATAACTGTATATTTGATCTAACTAAAAGGGAAGCTAGAGATTTGTATCTAGCCTCTCTTGGAAGACACCTGCGTCAAGAAAGCCATTTTAACATTATGATACCAATGAAGCTATATTACCTTTTCAACATAAGCATATTAAACATTTTTTGAGATATTATTTTGATGTGGGAGTTTGTCCTATGCAAATTGAGATGGTATTTGTCTCATTAGCCTTTTCCAACTAGATTCTATCACACCTTTAATGTCTTCTAAAATTGCCAAATGCCATTTGATAATGTAAATTGCTACCAGTTCAGAACCACTGCTTTAGAATAGTAATATTTTAACCTTTTGCCACCTATAATAGTACCACTAGAACATTGATCTCAGATGGGTAATTAATAATTGCTGCATGAGATCAATGGGTTTTCAACATTTTTATGAGTATGGACCTGCTCTAGTTCATAGAATAACAGTTAAAACCAATGCTTAAGAAGAAATAATTAGCAGTGATAACAATTTATCTTAGCCCATTTTGAACTGCCTTTGGCAAAATATTAAAATAGATCAACTCAAGAAAGAATTGACCTGTGTATAGCGGAAGTAAGTGGGAATGAGGAGATTATGCACTTGGAGGTTCCTAGGTTAGGAAAACGTAAATTGTTACTAGACTTCAGACAGCAAGAGATAAGTCTAAAAAATTACTTTGAGCATCAAAGTCACAGTAAAACTTCTCAGAGAACAAAGAGAGTTAGATCTACAAAAGAGATCAGATAGAGTGATCTTTCCACCTCTTATTTCAGATGGTCTGAAGTCATTCATCATTATACTAACTGAGAAGGGCAGGGAAAGTAGAAGAAATAAATCAATTCAATTTCAGAATCGTGTCTAAGAACAAGCTGGGGGTATGTTGACTGGCAGATATATGGAATTGACCAAAATAAAATAGATAAGAAACTAATAAATATTCCATTAAATTGTATTTTCCAATAAATTTACAAACCCAAACAACCTGTTAGCTTAAAGATCTATCCAGAAGAAAACAAGTGTTGTATGCCATACTTGGTATGCTTTCCAACATTTAATTCATATATAACTAAAGATAGAATGATAGAAAAGGGGAACAATTGAATATAGTTCTGCCATAACCAACTATGCTCAAAGTTAACCCACAGTTATGTGCTCAGTGATTACTTCTAAAGGGGTACAAGAGGAACATGAGTGAAGTTTATGCTAGACAAGGTTAGCCTCATGCAAGCCAAATGCTTTAACCACTGTATTATATCTAGTCCCTAGATATTTAATTTTGCTATATACAATATAAAAAGGATAAATATGATTTAGAGATATTTGAAAGCTATTAGTGCAAGACAAGAAAAAATTACCTTTTTTATAGTTATGTAATCTAACATGTTTTTAATTAATTTATTTATTTTGGGGTCATGCTCAGTAATGTTCAGGGGTTATTCCTCGATATGCGCTAGGAATCGGTCCTGGCATATGGAATACTGGGGGATCAAACTGTGGTCCATCTTAGGTCAGTCACATTGCAAGGCAAATGCCCTACCCTGCGCTATCGCTCTTGCCCTTTAAAATGATTTTTATATTGATAATTTATATAATGCCACTTTATTTCAGTATCTATTGAGAAAACACACAGCTGTTTTATATACATTAAAACAAGTGACACGATGCAGATGAATTAAAAATTTCCTCCCCAGACCCTGTAAACTTTGAAAATATACTATTTAAGCCGATATCAATAACACTTTGTTTTTCTACTTGTTTCTTTTTGTTTGTTTGTTTTTTGTTTTTTGTTTTGTTTTTTTTTTTTTTTGGGCCACACCCAGTGACGCTCAGGGGTTACTCCTGGCTATGCGCTCAGAAGTCACTCCTGGCAGGCATGGGGGACCATATGGGAACCGGGGGATCGAACCGTGGTCCGTCCTAGGGTAGCGCAGGCAAGGCAGCAGGCACCTTACCTCCTGCGCCACCTCCCGGCTCCCTCTACTTGTTTCTTCAGGTTCATAAAAACATTTGAAGATAGATAAATGACGAACAAGAGAAACAAGCTTTTAGGGAAATGCTTTGATCTACTATGCTTTGTTGGTTTTGCATTTGTGTTTCCACAGAGTGGATCTAGGCTGATGAAGTTGCTTTGGTCTGTTAGTCTCCTGTGCTTATCACATAATATTTATTTTCAAATCCTGGATACTAAACTCTGATTGCATTGATTGATTGCTTTTTTTAAGTTGTCTTATGAAAAGTGAAGTGGTCAAGTCTTAAGTTACACACATGATTTGGCTCAAACTCTGTGAAAGATCCCACTTTATACAAAGATAAAGTCATTAGGGGCTTCATATTTACTATTCTGAGGACTCAAATTATATTGATATACATTCCTCATTCAATTAGAAGATAATAGTGAAGTTCAGGCATCTAAGATCCCAAGCACAGGTTCCCACTTAGATAACAAAATAACTTCCTTTTTTAAAAAAGTTTTTTTAATTTACTCACATTTTGATCAGTAATTAGTGTTTTTCTCTTTTTATTAATAATTATTTTGTGATAAAAGTGGATTAAAAGTCTCAAATAGTAATATTTTAGGTTCATAGTGGCAGTAAACCCAGGGCATTTCCACTACCAATATTGTCCTTCCTCTGCCCCCTCGTTTCCAGCATGCATCCCATATCCCCCTTCTTTGCCCCTGGGGCTGCTAGTATAAGTGGTCCCGTCTATGTCTAGCTTGTTGTAGATTGAGTATCGATTCTGTTGTTGTTATCTTTGGATTTGGTGTTTAAGTCTGATCATTTTTGGTTTTGTTTGTTTGCTTTTGCTTTTTTATTATTTCTTTCTTTCCTTTAAAACAGAAACACATATCTCGATTCATCTTGTTCTGCTTCATTAATTGAGGGGAAAAATAATGGATGGTACCAAGACCAAACAGTTGTATGAACATTGAGTAGAATTAAAAAACAAAACAGGGGCCCGGGAGATAGCATGGAGATAAGGCGTTTTCCTTTCATGCAAAAGGTCATCGGTTCGAATCCCGGTGCCCCATATGGTCCCCCGTGCCTGCCAGGAGCAATTTCTGAGCATGGAGCCAGGAGTAACCCCTGAGCGCTGCAGGGAGTGACCCAAAAACCACAAAAAAAAAAAAAAAAAAAAAAAACACACACACACACAAAAAAAGATAACAAACTTAATTTCTCACATGACAACCCAAGCACGATTTCCTCAGGTTCCTCATTGGGTTACCTGGCGAAAGCCCTCATATAAACCAATATAAACCACCAACTGAAATTCATGGCATTGCTATAATGAAACGTTTAACACAACAGAGGAAATAGAACATATCCCCTAACTGAACTAGAGATAGATTTCCTTATTTGGAAGCTCCACAGTGTGTCACTTTCACCAGTTTTTACTTTGATAAAAGTCTAGGTAAGTTGTAAAATATTTCACCAAGTCTGTGTCATGTCTCTCTAGATCTAAGCTTGAAGGACTCTCATTTTAAAAGTCATTGAAAAAATATCAGAAGAGAATAGATATTTTTTCCTTTCTTCTCCAAACCATTGTTCCATTCTTCATTGCTGTCTGATTGGCTGAGGCTGCATTCCTCTTTTTCTTTTCATAAGGTGGAACATTTTTAGATCCCTGTGTTGCTGTTCAGTGTCTGATGATCCTCTGTTGGAAACTCTTTCCTCCTTCCTTACATGTGTGTATGAAATCAAACTGTTTTGGACTTGGTACTTATATACTGGGCCATTTTATTCCCACTATCATGAACATCTTTCTAAGTCAATATTTAAAACTGGATTATTTATCATATTTAACTATATTAACTTTGGAATTATTCTAATCATTCGTTAACTTTTTTTCTAAAACTCTTTTTTGGGGGGAAATGAATTAGCAATACCATATAATTGATTTTAAAAATTTATTCTGATATTACTTGATTTTTCATTGGAATATTCAATCAATTTTCAGTATAAATTTTGAAATCAGCATATTGAGTACTGTTGATGATCAATAAAAAAATCACACATTTTATGTATATAGATCCACAAAAGTGTCTATTTCATGCTGGGACAATAGCACAGTGGTAGGGCATTTTTCTTTCACATGGCCAACTCAGGATTAACCATGATTCGAACCCTGGCATCCCATATGGTCCCTTTAGCATGCCAAAAGTGATTTCTGAGCACAAAGCCAGGAGGAACCCCTGAGCATCATCGAGTGTGGACCCCAAACCAAAATATGTCTACATCCATTTATCCACAATTGCTATTACTGTATGGACATTTCTTGCACCCCAAACATTCTTTATCCTCCCCCTTTTAATCAGTGCTCAACTTTAACTCCCAGCCAATCACAGGAAACCACTACTCTGCAACATATCACTGCATATTTGATTTACTTTTCTCTGTATTCTGTATAAATTAAAAATATCCTATGCCTAACAAGTTGTGTCAGCAATTTTATTTGTGGACAAAATTTCACAGTGATTAATGCTTAATCCTGGTATTGCACTCAAGGATCACTCCTGAAGGGGTTGGGAGATCAAACAGGGTGCAAGAGATTGGAACTAAGTAAGTTTTGTGCAAAGTGAGCACTTTGCACTATATTGTTTTTCTTTCTCTCCAGTCATGGGCCTAATGTTTTAAGAATCAATCATGTTGGGGCTGGAGCAGTGGTGCAGAGGTAGGGCATTTGTCTTGCATGTGGCTGATCTTGGTTCGATCCCCTGGCATCCCATATGGTCCCTCAAGTCAGGAACGATTTCTGAGTGCATAACCAAGAGTAATCCCTGAGCATCACTGGGTGTGACCCCCAAACAAAAACAAAACAATAGCAAAAAGAATCATGTTTGGAATGTAACAACAGTGTACTGGTTTTATGGTAAAAATTCTATTTTATAGAGACTACAATTTACCCTTTTTTCAACTCCTGATGTTTCAAGTTTGACTTAATAAGACTGAAATTTCTGCCAGGTCATTGCTCACAGTGAGGATTTCCATTGTTCAGAGATGACATACATCATTACACTGTGAGTTGACCAAGTAGGAGACTGTGGAACCCTATTAAGGGTTTGGAGATGCCAAGGAGGACACACTATTCCAATCATTGACTGAAACAAGTCTTTGCCAATAGAACAGAAGAGGAGCAGCAAGGTCAAGAGCAACAGTGTGTGCTTATTCCCCAGGATAACTGGGTCATGTATGATAGAAGATTCAAGGAAGACTTAGTCTCCTTATATTGACTGTTGACAGGGACAGTTGTGATATATAGGTTGAACAGATGCTATGTAGGTGTAAATGATGGAGCAGGAAATATGCCAATGAAATGATTTATAACTCATAAATAGTCTATAACTCATATCTCAAAACAGCTTCTCCAGAATAAATCAAAGATTATTTCTTAGACTAAGCTATATTGATCACTAGTTTTGATCAGAAGAAATTTCTATATTGCCAAAATACAAAGCGAACAATCCCAGCAAGGCCATAGTACTCATTCTGTCTTCTTCCTCCACATACCCATTTAATTCCCAAATGAAAATGAAAATTCATTTTTTTATTATCCTCCCCCCTTTTTAGTTGATGTTTGTTGCAACATGGGGTCATATGCAGTCTTGGCTATTTGGTTCTTGAATATTTAAGCTGTTGGACTCTCAGAAGGTCACATACCATTTCATTTGTATGATTCATACACATACTGCCAATGTGCAGTGAGGACATGGTTTTTTCTGTAATATCCAGGGTCCCGAACTGCAGACATATGGAGACCACAACTAGTAAGTGAGACAAAATCTTCAGTTTGCATCATCGGGATCAAACTCATACTTTCTAGGCAGGTGCTTTAATTATGGATCCATCCCCTTATCTCTCCAAGAGCTTTATTGAATATTTTTGAGGGGAGGGTTTTGGTTTTGGGGCCTCACCCTGTGATTCTCAGGGGTTACTCCTGGCTATGTGCTTAGAAATCACTACTGACTTGGGGAACCATATGGGATGCCAGGGATGGAACTGAGGTTCGTCTTTGGTGTCGTGTGTAAAGCAAACGCCCTGTCACTGTGCTATTATTGTTCCTGGCTCTGAACATATTTAAGAGATATATTTTATCTAATTATATGCTTAGAAGAATATACCTCTTCTTAGGTATGTGACATACTGGGTCATGTTTGTAGTATATACTTAAAACCGTAAAAGTATTGATGAACTGGAGCTGGAGTTGTAATACAGCAGATAGAACATTTGCATTACAAGTGGCCAAAGATTGATCCTTGGCACCGCATAATGTTTCTCCAAACCCTGCCAGGAATGATATCTGAAAGCCAGGAGTAAGATTTTACTACTGGCCACGATGCCAACACTAAACTAAACTTCCAAATTATATTATTTTACATTTTCTTTTTTTTTCTTTTTTGGTCTTTGAGCCACACCCAGTGATGCTCAAGGGTTACTCCTGGCTATGCGCTCAGAAGTCACTCCTGGCTTGAGGGAACATATGGGATCGAAACACGGTCCATCTTAGGCTAGTGCTGACAAGGCAGACACCTTACCTTTAGTGCCACCACGCCGGCTCCACTATTTTACATTTTCTTAAAAACTGTATAAGAATCATTTGTTACAAATTCCTACTATTACTATATATCTTTTTAATTGTAGCATTTCTTATGTATATATTGGCACTTCCTTCAGTTTTAATATGCATTTAACTTATAATTATGTTAATTATATTTCATGTTTTTATTAATTTTATATATTTTATATAGTATTTTTTTCAAAAATCCTATCTGGTTTTAGGTTAGTAATTCAAAATATTAAATATAAATACTTAAATTCAAGTTTCTGGCCATAAATATGCATTTAAAATGATTTCTCCATGGCTGTTCTTTTAATTTTATTTCAAAGAGCAAAAGTTTTAAAATTTGATGATTCCGTTTCAAATTATTCTTTTATAATTCATACTTTAAATGCATCTAATTTAAGAAAATGATTTCTTCATTTTGTAGAAATATTATACTTTACCTTTACATGTAGGACAATGGTCCAATTAGAGTTGACTTTTATAACTGCTATTAAGTAAAAATTGAGATTCATTTTTGCCCAAGGTAGATATCCAATTAATTCAGTACTGGAAATACATTTAGTTTCCTGGTGAAAATACCTTATTATTGTTTTTTGGAGGAGACAAGTTTTGGGCTACACCTAGATATGCTCAGGGATTACTCCTGGTGGGTCTCAGGGGCTTTATTGGGTGCCAGCAATAGGAAACAGTTTGGCCTTCTGTAAGGCAAATGTACTATGTGTCCAGCCCCAACTTAGTATCTTGTCTAAAATCATTTGGTCATATAGCTGTGTGTATATATATAGATTATACAGTTGCCGTAATATGATGAACACCAAGCTCATCAGACAATTTAAATATATTTTTTGTTTTGTTTTTTTGTTTTATTTTTTGTTTTTTTTTTGGTTTTGTTTTGTTTTGGCCACACCTGGCAGTGCTCAGGGGTTGCTCCTGGCAGGCTCAGGGGACCATATGGGACGCCGGAATTCGAAACACCTACCTTCTGCATGAAGGTTACCTCCATGCTATCTCTCCGGTCCCGACAATTTAAATATTATTGTAAATAATATGAAATTGTAAATATTATTTACAAATAATATGAAATTCAATTCCCTAGATTCACAAACTTACAGCAAATTGTAGCTAGTTGATCACTGTATTTCAAGAGATATAGTAGGCAAAAAGTATTCTGAAGCATTACTTGTTCTACATAAGAAAAAATTCTAGGTGAGTTAAGTGGAAAAAAAAATGTAGTCCCAGTTATCAAAAATGAGAGTCATAACATCTCAGTCAATTCTGAGACTAGAACTGAATTATGCAATCACTCTTGTAGGAGTAAAGGAGGTAATTTCCCCTTGCTGAAGGATCCTGTATATGTTTATATACATATTTAAGAGTCTTCCTCATAGTCTTTATTATAGGGACACAAATTCTTTTTCAAGACTGGCTTTGTATTGGGTAAAAGAAACTTTAAGAACTCTTTTTTTTTTGGTTTTTCGGGCCACACCCGTTTGATGCTCAGGGGTTACTCCTGGCTAAGCGCTCAGAAATCGCCCTTGGCTTGAGGGGACCATATGGATTTGCGGGGGGCTCGAACTGCTGTCCTTCCTTGGTTAGCACTTGCAAGGCAGACATTTTACCTCTAGTGCCACCTCACCAGCCCCACAAATTCTTTTTCAATACTGGCTTTATATTGGGTTAAGAAACTTTAAGAACTCTGTGGGTACATCTGGACATTAACTATGAACTGACACTAATTCTGAGATATATATCAACCACTGGGCATGGTCCATCAAATAAAGCAGATATTTGTGAAGGTCAAAAAAATCTATGGATTTACCTCAAACCCATATTAATAGAGTCCACTCATCCTAGATATAACATATGGCTATTTCTCTATTTTAGAAAGAATAATCGAAATACACTAGTACATGGACTTGCACACACACACACACATATATATAGTCACAGCTGGTAAAATTCTTAAATTGTTCCCATTAACTATAAACTAAAGACTTTATGGTGGAAATAGCAAATAGGTTTCCTTAAAATAACCACCATCAAGAACAATAATAAACCAAATCAACAGTGTATTCCTGGAGGGATTACAGAGATTAGTGTCACCATCAACTTACTTTAAAAGTGGAGAATTGGTGCTTCCCACCACATCTCCATATAACTTGCCTATTTGGCCTGTGCAGAAGCAGATGGATCTAGAAGAATAACAGTGGATTATCGTAAACTTAATCAGGTGGGAAATCTGATTGCAGCTGTTGTACCAGATGTGGTTTCACTGATTAAGGAAATTAACACATCCTATGGTAGTTGTTAAGCAGCTATTGATCTGTAAAATGTTTTTTCCCCATATCCTTGTCAATAAAGACCACCAAATGTAGTTAGTTTTCTTTTAGTGGGCAAAACTAGAAATATGCTCTTATCTCTTATTCTCAAAATTATAGTCCACTTAAGAAAGATCTTGAGCACCAAGCTATTGCACTGTTCTATTCAATTGACAACATTATGTTGATTGGACCAAGCAGAGAGCAGTTGCAACTACATTATATTTACATATAGTAGAGTGTTAGAAATGAACCTGACAAATATCTAGTGTCTATCTCATGAAAATTTCAGCTCAATGGTGTAAAACTTGTTGAGATAAATATCAAGGAAAAATTTGCACTGAGACCACCCTTACAGCAAAAAATATAAATAAACTAAAAAGGAGCACATTACCTGGTGGAATTCTATAGAAATTAGACAGTTTTTCCTTATATACAGAGTGTTAATATGTTAACTTAGGTTATCAAATGGAAGTTGGAATTGGATAATCTAAACCAGTGATAGCTAACCATTTTGATCCCGAGTGCCCAAACTGCCACACAATGCCCAGTCCTTCCAATGGCCAGCCTGGCCCTGTTGCCAGGTGAGCTGCAAAGCAGACACAGGCACACTTGCCTCCTACCACACTGCATATCTTAATTGTGCACGTTCCCGAATGCCAGCTGCAAGGCCTTGATGTGCCACAGCTGGCACACATGCCATAGGTTTGCCATCGAGGATCTAAACAATAGCTCAGAAACTTTACAGACTCAAAACAAGCCTTAAAAGAAAAACTGAAAGGTCTACTCTAAGACAAGACTGAAAGGTCTACTCTAAGACAAGACTGATCAACAGACACACCAAACTTCACACAAAGGTGACACTAAATTCCATGACAATTATCTCTCTCAATGTCAGTGGACTAAATGCACCAGTTAAGAGACACAGAGTGGCTAAACAGTTGAATCCAACCTTTTGCTGCCTACAAGAAACACACCTGAATAATCAGAACAAACACAGACTCAAAATCAAAGACTGGAGGAAAATAATCCAAGCAAACCACACCCTTAAAAAGCTGGAGTGGCCATACAATATCAGATTACACAGAGTTTACATATCCATATGCCAAGACCGTGATTTACAGATGACTGACTGACAGAGCCATGGCTAGACTATATGTATACTGGGACCAATAAAAAAAAAAAAGCCCTAGTCTAGGGCAAGAGCTACGACCAACATAACAACTGCGTTCCCCTAGTTCCAGAGGTCGGTCTGAGACTATTACAACAGAAGGGGATCCTTGGAAGCGACGCTATCCCAGGCCCCTCCTTAGAACCAGCGCAAAGACCGGGCCTGCCAATCACAGAAGATGGATTAAAACGACACTAAGGGAACAGAACTACTAGAACTACACAGAAAAACATAAGCAGAAGTTCAACCCCTTGGCTCGTGTAGATGCCAAGACCTCCAGATACAGACGTCTGATTTTATCACTCAGGATACAGCAGAAATCTCCCACACAAAACCACCTAGGGGAGAGCAAATGAACCTGAAAGGAGTCTATAGTCAATCCCGTGACAATATATGGCAAGGGTGGAGAAACCCTGTA
>PVKC010027748.1:0-15568 GCA_004027635.1 Crocidura indochinensis | reverse complement strand
ACCAGAGAGCACTAAGTTCAATGAGCCTCATTTCCCTCCTCACATGAGGCAGAGAAACAGGAAGCTAAGGAGCTGTAGAGAGGCCCTCATGTCCACTGTGTGTTCTGAATGGGACAGAGTCTGTACAGGGGAGACCCAGTGTTTCTGAATGTCCTGGGCAGGGAGCTGTGAGACATACAAATGAAAGAGCCTGGTTCAGCGGGGCAAGCAGAGGGGTGGAGAGTTTTTCTGGGAACAGAACAGCTGAGGGAACGCTGGGGTGTATGTCCCTCAGGGGTTCCAGAACTTTGCCCTCAGAGAACAATCTACTCTCAGGGGACACAGGGGTCTCCATTGTGGGTACAGAGGACAATGTTCTCTGGAGTCCCAAAAGTTAGGGTATCCTTTCTTGACTCCTTTGGATTATTCAGATGACACTGACACAAATACTTTAAGGCACTGAATAGAAATTTGTGAGTCAATAAAATGTATATAACTGAGAAAAAGTCTTTTTTTTTGTTGAGCTATCATGACATAAAAGATTCTACAATGCCTTTACTTAGTAAATATTTTATGTATTTTAATTTTAATTGTTTATTTTAATTTTCTTTATTTTGGATTCTCTCAGATAGTAATCTTAAGACCCAGAGGTTCTTTAGGTATTTTTCTAGGATCAGGGATGCAAATCTACTCTGGTTTGTCATACACCTATATAAATATATAGGTCAGTGCATGCAAGGCAAATGCCCTAACACTGTGCCATCGCTCCGGGCCCAAGAATCAGCCTATGTTTGTTCTTCTTTGGGTTTACTATACTCAACATAAACTTCTGCAGTTCTCATCTGGTTGTAGGAAATTGCAAGATTTCATTTTTCCATGCAGCTACATGAGATTCCATTAAAGAAAAAAAATCTAGACCATCCTTGAGCACAGAGAATAGGTATGAATGAGAATGACAGAAGTCTAGGACAAAAGGAAGAAAATGATGTATAGTCTTGGTGGAACAGGAATCACAAACTTCAGGCAAACCAGTGATGAAGTACAGTGTTACCGTTAAGAACCAAGCACAGACTCAACAACACTGGAACATAAAGTCTAAACTACACCCACCAAATTATTTAACTCCCCTGTCAGGAGAGCACTTGGGGACCTAGGAAGGGCAGGGAGATGCCTGGAGTCACTGGTGGAGGGACGTTGACACTGGTGGTGGGATTGGTGTTGGAATATTAAATCCCTAATACTCAAATTTCAATACCTTTGTATTTTTTGTGCCATACCGACTGACATTCTCAGGGTTATTCCTGGATATGCACTCAGAAACCGCTCTTGGCTCACAGGACAATATGGAATGTCAGGGGATCGAACCAAGGTCTATCCTAATTTGGCTGCATGCAAGTCAAGTGCCTACCACAGTGCTATTGCTCTAGCCCCAAGAAGGCCTTGATTATACCAGTTGATCAGACTGGTTGGTGTAGGCTGGAAAAGCACCTGCTATTTTATACAAAGCTCCAGAAATCAAGAACATGTTTTTATACAGCATTGCTGCAAAATAATCACTGCTTTGCTTCATGTGGGTGCACCAGTATCACGATATCCTCTCAGTGTGTCTACAGGGAATTTTCTAATACCAGACTTTCTTTAGTTTGGAACAGGAGAGTTGATCCTAAGTGCAGATGGGATTGTGTTAAAAAGAATACAATTTAGGGAAAAGAGAACACAGTTCTAAGTGACCAGTGTTCAACTGATCAAATATTCTTAAGAGTTATTTCTTTTATCTTACTTTTTATGAAAAGCCCAAGCCCTAGCATTATACAAAAATAATTTAATAACAATATATAATAATTCATAATAAAATTGCTAACCAAGTCCCTGATACTAATGAGTATTAATAGCCGACCAGCACCTGGTGTTTGGTGGGCACAGAACCTATTCATGCCACAAGAAATACATTTTTAAAGTCTCGGGAATCAAAAAAATGGTACCGTGAGGAAAAAGGTTAATGAAATCACTTAAAATCCCCTGACAAATTCTAAACACAAACAAACACATAAGACAGAATTCGTCTCTATCTTTCCCAAAACTCCTCTTCCAGGCTCTCACAATCAAATAGGTAGAGGACTCAGGCAGTGGCTCATGCCAAGGAGGGCTTTGGAAAACTGGTGTAGTATATGAGAAACTTCCCGTAGCATACCCAGTAGAACAAGATGACCAAAATGCAAAACTATCCTCAATACCATTGTGAAGAGACCAAAAACTTCTCTCCAGATACAAAAGTAAGGAAATACTCATTCTCTCTGCAGTACCATCAAAGAGGGAAAGAAAGTAGTTAGGAAAAAATGAACCTAAGTTCATAAGTCTAGATAGATGGGATGAATGAGACAATCCATCTAGATTTATTGTTTATGGAAATGGCTATCTCCCATCACCCATATCTCACTGGGTCACAAATCTCTTGAAATAACTAAGACACATCAGATCTTAGTTATTATGATAAAGTGACAAAGTGTCTGAAAAAGATTGAGGCATAAGCTACAAGGAATTGAGTGTGGATGATGTAAGAGCTGGGGCATTCATAGAGCAGAATTTGACAACTCAATTTGTCCTCAAGACAGTGGACTCTTGCCGAGATCAATGGTAAGTGAGTGAGTTAGCATCAGGGGTTCTAGATGCAATGTTCCATTGCCCCAATTACATCACTTTCCACATCTCCTTCATTATAAGCCTTCTAGCACATCACAGTGAGGCTGCATATGACACTCTCTCAGCGGGTGGAGGCACCAAGAGGAGCAGCTGCAGCTGTCCATTTTCACATAGCTCATGTTTGAGGTTTATGTTCTGGCCTGTATCACTGTGTGAGGCGAAGCATCCCATTGTAAACAGTAGTAAGTGGCTGCATCTTCAGACTTTGGGTTGCTGATTTTGAGAGTGAAATCTGTGCCAGATCCGCTGCCACTGAACCGGGAAGGGACACCTGTTTGTAAATTGGTGGCCCCATAGATCAGAAGCTTAGGAGCTTCCCCTAGTTTCTGCTGATACCAATTCAAATAGTTGCTAATGCCCTGACTGGTCTTGCAGTTGACGGTGACTTTCTCTCCCAGAGATGCAGACACAGATGGAGACTGAACTGGGTCATCTGGATGTCACCCCTAGCACCTGAGAGAGAATATAGAATCACTCATCATTGCTATTTATCACCTTGTTCATTTCTTTTCCCTGAATTCAGGGACCACTAAGTCCAGAGAATCCTTGTTTCCCTCCTCATCTGAGAGCCAGAGCAGCAGGAAGCTGGGGATCTGCACCAGAGACCTCATGCCCACTGTGTGTCCTGACTGAGACTGAGCTTCCACAGGGAAAACCAGTATATTTGAGTGTCCAGGAGAGGGAACTGTAAGACTTGCTGGGCGTGCTGGACAAGTAGAGGGGTGGAGGATTTGTGTGGGAGGAGCACAACTAACAGAAGTTAAGGGTTCAGGTCAAAATGGGGAATCAAATCTTTGTCCCCAGAGAACATGATCATCCCAGGGGACACAGGTGGGTACCAGTTTCCTTACAGAAGGGGTGTGTCCTGTGGTATACAAGTGCATCAGGACACTGCTTTCTGTTCCCTCTGAACTGAGACAGACAATTATGTCACTTTTTAGATTGTCTACAGAGATCTATGGTTTATCATCTTTGCATTTTTAATAAAATTAGGTTTTATATATGAATATGATATCCCAAAATTATATTTCTGTTTTTTTAAGTAACTATGTAATTTTTAATGTTTTATTGATTTTTGTAGGCTCTCAGACCTATGGTCACTCTAGACAACTCTCATTTATAATGACTGAACATCAGTGTAGGGGACCATAGAGGCAATGCTGTTGTGCTGCAGTCCAGGAACTGTCTAGCTTATATCTAAAAGTGCTCTGATGCAGGGGGTTCCTGGGCTCTGACTCGACCCAGCATAGTCATTGCAGAGCTATCAACCCTCTCACTGATCCTTGAGATGTGTCAGGTGAAAAATTATCACGTAAGCCAGAAAGACATGTGTAAAGAGCACCATTAAGAGCATGCAGTGGGCTGTTTTGATCAACCTGGATCAATCCCTGGCTCTTTTAAGGTACCATGAGCACTGTTAAAAGTGTTTTTATTGTGAGTTAGGAATAACTCTTTAGACTCACTGTTTGTGGCACAATAAATCCAAACCAAAAACAAATAGAGAAAAGGCAGATCCTTACATAGGGAAAAATATCATAAAATGTCTGGATAATGATTCATAACTTAGAAAGAAACAGAGTATGTGACATTGCCTCTGTGTCTTCTTAAAGCCTGCATCCTCTTTCACTCAGATTCTTTCACTCTCTTTCTGTCTTAGGCCCAATATCTGGTTCTCTCCACATTAGTAGAGATTGGATCCCTTTCCAGCTCTGTCACTACACTGACAAGAAACCCCCTTGACCTTCTTGAACACTCTTTGTTCTTTCCTTCTCTTCCCTATGGTGTCAAATCCATGTGTCTACATGCAATGGGCAGACCAGTTCCTCATGAAATATATTATGTTACTGTGAACCTTAACTTGTGCATTCCTTGGCCACTCAATTCTTTCTATTTTAAAGAGATCAAAGCTTTAAGGGAATAGACAAAGAACATGGTATCTCAAGGAGAATGAGGTGTTGAGATTATAGGAAAGGACATGAAAACACCCCCAAAGATGTTGGTAATCATAGACCATAGGAGGACACCTCTATAAAGAGCAGGATTGACTCTGTAGGGTGTTGGAGTTAGTGTGGGATGAAATGTGTCTTTACACAGAAGTATCTGTCAGGGCCGGAGCAGAGATCATTGCTGTCTGAGGAGGGGGCACCATGGTCCTAAAGGATCAATCCCACAGTAGTGTCCCCAAATTCTATATTTTCACTCAGGACAAGTGTTTGTAAAGAAAGAGTTGCCACAGAATAGTATCCTAGCAATGCGGATAGCAAATCATCCTTGGCTGAGTAAGCAATCTCTCTCCTCCAGCCAAGAGCAAGAGCTTCCTGCCAGACTTTAGATTTATTGAGTACAGAGAACACCAGGGTAGAGGAGCAAGGACAGAAGGCCATACCTGGGCTAGTTCTGCCAAGGTTTGCTAGATGCATGTTAAAATCAGGAAAATCCCTGTTTTGTGTAAAAAGTAAGTTGTAAAAAATGATATAAAAAAACCAGATGATCTTTGCTTTGTTGGAACAAGCTGTAAGTTGTAAACTAATATCCCACCACCCAATCACTTTACTTCTGCTTCAATCAGAGCGTTTCCCAGAAACTGCAAATCCAACTATTGGTTTCTATTTTTATGGTATTCACCACCACACCCTTAAACACTAACAATCTATACTAGACTCTCAAGACCCTGAATTCTAGCACAGATGTACAGACACAGTTCAAAGTACTCGAATATCCTGAGGAGGGTCATGGATCCTCACGATGTGGCTGGTAACAGAGGAGACCTACAGTTGACATAAAACTCAAGAGGAGGTTTTTTTTCTCCTGTCCTCTTTTGGAGGGGTTTCTGTCCTGGAGGCTTTCACTAGGGGCACTAATTTGGCTGAGTGCAGAGCAATAGTTTACCAGGGCCGTTTTCTTCCCCTTAAGTGACTCAGAAGAAAGCCAAATATTCTGGAAGGAGACATGAAGTGGGGATGACATTTTCCAGAGGACTCGGGAGTCCTCTGCTTCCCAGTGTTCACAAGTCACATGAGGAGGTTCCACTTCCTGCCTTTAGAAATTCTTTCAAACACTTCTTGTTTTCATTTTATAAGGATCTTAGCTACTACTCTAGATGACACATCTCTCTTCCAAATCCTGGTCACCTGGTGAGTCATTTATGCTCAATTAATGGAGCAGTTTATGAAGCCAAGGAATCATTTTTGTTTTTGTTCATTAATACTAACCTGGTGATAGATATTATGGTGTCTGTTTCCCAGACTGGTGAAAAGTCTTTGGCATCATCATCTGCATCAGACCCTGAAATCTTAACTGGCTGTATCACAAAGCAGCCAGTAGATGGCACACAGACCCAATAACTGACAAGACACAGCTAGGATGAATAACAGTATCCATTGCCAAAAGGGAGAGCAGTTCTGTGGTGTGATGGGTGCAGCATGTTTATGACAATCTTAATGAGCAGGAGAAGTATAATGCCTGTCTCAAATACTGACAGGGATGGGGGAGGAGGAGCTAGGGGCATTGGTGGTGGGAATGTTACACTGGTGAAGGAAGGGTGTTCTTTGTATGACGAAATAACACAACAATCATGTTTAAAAAAAGAAGTTAAAAATATAAAAATAAAAGAAATAAGTGTTTGAAAAGATTGAAAGATAAGCTTCAAGGAATTAAGTGTTGATGATGTCAGATCTGGTGTCATTCATAGAGCAGAATTTGACAACTCAATATGTCACAAGACAGTAGACTCTTGCCCAGATCAATGGTAAGTGAGTGAGTTAGCATCCAGGGTTCTAGATGCAATGTTCCGTCGCACCAATTACATCACTTACATCAAATTACATCCTCAGTTAAGAGGATATTTTAATCGAGGCAGAGGAGATGCGGTGAAACAGCTGATGGAGGAGTATAGGGGTGGGGTCGAGTGAGAAGAGAGAGAGTTCGGAGATGCCCCTAAGACATTTTCTAGAGACACAAATTGACAAAGGCCTCAGAATAAGAGCAGCAGGTGATGAAGGGGCTAGTGGCACTGGACTGTCTGTGACCCTTTGGCCCATTCCTGATGACAGAGAGTCTGTCGGAATTTTCTGCCTGGACAATGCGGACCACAAGGAGAATATGAATTAGCAGATTAAAACATTAACTGGGTGCCTAACCTGATAATTTTTTTTGATTATTAAATTTCTGTGTGTAGATGTTAGGGTGGGGAATTCCATAACACTACTAATGGCAAGTTTGGGGCACTCATAGCAGTTCTTGATCAGTTGAAACAAATATTTCTATGTGTACAGCTGAGTATATAGAGTTGGATATGGCTACAGTGGGGTGCACCTACCTTAACACTTTGCTTTTAGAAAATATTTTTATTAATTTTAAGTAGAAATAAATACAATGGTTTCTAGAATGCATAGAATGACTAATTCAGTATGAATTCTGAGTAAAACTGTCACCTCATTCTTAGGGAAAATGGTGCCATTAGTTAAAAAGAAGATCTATGGTCATTTCAGTGCAGATGGGTTTAGAGAAAGAATATATAGCCTAAAGTATCATTTCTTCTTTATAAAATTTCTAGCACATCACAGTGAGACTGCATGTGACACTCTCTCAACAGGTGGAGACACAAAGAGGAGCAGCCGCAGCTGTCCAGCCTCACATAGCTCATGCCTGAGGTTTATGTTCTGGCCTGTATCACTGTGTGAGGAGAACTATACCCCTGGTAACAGTAATAAGTGGCTGCATCTTCAGACTTTAGGCTGCTGATGGTGAGACTGAAATCTGTACCATATCCACTGCCACTGAACCGGGAAGGGACACCTGTTTGTAAATTGGTGGCCCAATATATCAGTAGTCTAGGAGCTTCCCCTGGTTTCTGCTGATACCAGTCCAAATTATTGCTTACTCCCTGACTGGCCTTGCAGTTGATGGTGACTTTCTCTCCCAGAGATGCAGACATAGATGGAGACTGTGTCATCTGGATGTCACCCCTGGCACCTGAGAGAGAAAATAGATTCACTCATCATTGTTATTTATCGCCCTGTTTAGTTCCTTTCCCTGAATATCAGGGAGCACTGAGCCCAGTAGTCCTGGTTTCCCTTCTTACCTGAGAGCCAGAGCAGCAGGAAGCTGAGGATCTGCACAGGAGACCTCATGTCCACTGAGTGTCCTGACTGAGACTGAACCTCCACAGGGAGACCCAGTATATTTGAGTGTTCAGCATAGGGAGCTGTGAGTCTTGCAAATGAGAGGGGCTGGGCCTGCTGGAGAAGCAGATGGGTGGAGGATTTTGTGTGGAGGAACACAGTTAAGGGAAGATGACTGTTCAAGTCAAAATGGGAAGCAAATCTTTGTCTCCAGTGAAGTGATCATCCCAGGGGACACAGATGGATACCAGTTTCTGTAGTAAAGGGGAGTGTCTTGTAGTATACAAGTGTTTCAGGCCACTGCTTCTTATTCCCTGTGAAGTGAGACACACAGATTAAGACACTGCATCGTCCTCCACTCAGATTCTCCCACTCTCCTTCTGTTTTAGGCCTACGATCTGGTTCATGACAATATTAATGAGTAGGAGAAGTATAATGCCTGTCTGAAATACAGGCAGGGGTGAGGTTGGAAGGAGATAGGGTGCATTAGTGGTAGGAATGTTGCACAAGGGAAGGAAGGGTATTCTTGTATGAATGAAACCAAAGAACAATCATGTTTGTAATTAAGGTGTTAAAAAAGAAATTCATAAAAATTATAAATATAAAATAATATAAAATTAAATAAAATAAAAAATATCATGTTCACTACAGTTTGAGTAGAAATATACTCCTGCCAGTCTTATATAAGCATTACTGGGTTCCCATGAACCACACCATCCCTATTAGTACATGGCTTTATTTCACTGTGTCCCTTTGTAGTCAGGTATGATAAACAATAACAGAAAGTCATATGAGACAAAGGAAGAAAAATAGAGAGCAGAGCATAAAGAGACCCCAGGGACTCCTTGCATCCTACAGACACATTCCATGGGGAGGCACAAGTAAATTAGCGGCTCCCAATGAAAGGATGAGATTCTCACCCAAAGTGGCTGCTGCTTTTCTTGTTTGTATTCTTGTTTTTATTGTTTTCTGAACCCAAATGTATCAAACTCAATGAGCTGCTCTCTAGGTATTCAGAAGAAGGGTGCCTTGTTCCTCACTTATGCCTATGGGTTACTGTATGACCCAATTATAGACTCCTGGCCTGTTATTCTGGACAGGGTCACTATCCTGTGCAAACTCCAAAGAATGTGACTTTCTCTCATTCTGAATTGAGGCAAAGCTAGGACTAGAGAAAAAGTACAAAGACTGAGGTCTATGTCTTAAATCCACCCATATTCCCTAGCACCACAACTTCAGGAGCACTGATATTGGGATTCCTGGAAGTCTCTGAGTACTATGTGGTTGGTCTTGGGAAGTCAAAGCATTGTGATGATCCCCTGATCCACAAGCAGTGGATCCTCAGTGTTATGCATTGAAATATTTGGTAAACTGGTCAAGAATTGCCAGGAACAACTCCATACCCAGGACTGGTTCGGAACCCACCTGCCCCCCACATAAAAACACAAAGATAAAATTAGGTTTTGCTTTAGGACTCCCACTAACAAAGAAGTATTAAGTCAGTGTAATGACAGAACTGGGAACGGAACAAGTCTCTGCAGATGTGGAGAGAACATGACCTTAGAGCCTTCAATTACCTTCACAGATGTTTTTGTGTGTTTCTGTGTTGGTTCATGAGTCTTTCTCCGGGGCACAGGAATCAAGAAGCAGAGTCCTGAATCTCAGGGACACCAGAGGACACTACCTTCAGTTATCATCCTGCTGCCCTTCTGTGACAATTGGGAAGAGCATGTTCTCTGTTGCCAAGTTCTGCTTCCCCTGGGACACCCAAAACCCAGGCCTTCCCTCAGCTGTGCTGCTCCCACACAAACCCTCCACCCCTCTACCTCCCTAGCAGGCTCAGCCCCTTCTCATTTGCAAGTCTCACATTTCTGTGCCCAGAACACTCAAGAAAACTGGGTCTGCCATGTGGAGACTCAGTTGCAGTCAGGATACACAGTGGACATGAGGGTCCCAGTGCAGTTCCTCAGCTTCCTGCTGTTCTGGATCTCAAGTGAGGCCTGAATCAGAGCTCACTGGTCTTAGTACTCCACGGGATTAGGAGAAAGGAACTGAAGGGTGATGAATGGTGATAATGAGTGTTTCTCTTTTCTTTCTCAGGTGCCAGGGGAAATATCCAGATGGCCCAGTCTCCATCTATGTCTGCATCTCTGGGAGAGAAAGTCTCCATCTCCTGCAAGGCCAGTCAAGACGTGAAAAGTTATTTGAACTGGTATCAGCAGAAACCAGGGGAAACTCCTAGACTACTGATCAAATATATATCTAACTTGCACTCTGGGGTTCTTTCCGATTCAGTGACACTGGATCTAGCAAAGATTTCTATCTCACCATCAACAACCTAATATCTGAAGATGCTGCCACTTATTACTGTGAGCAGCGTATGCATTATCCTACCAGTTTTCAGGCCAGAACAAAAACCCCAGGGATGAGCTATGTGACTGGGCAGCTGCAACTTCTCCCCTGGTGCCTCCAGCTGCCAAGAGAGTGTCATATGAAGCCTCAATGTGATGTGCTGGAAGACTTATGAAGAAGAAGGAACATGTTCAGCTCTGCATTCTTCCTCTCATCCTATCTTTACTGAAATGATCCTAGATCTGTTAATATTTTAATATGCATTATTTTTCTTAAGAATGTGGGTGACAGTTTTACTCAGAGTTCTTATTGAAGGAATAGTCACTCTAAGCACTCTAGACATCATGTATTAATTTCTAATTCTATATTAATAAGGAAATTCCTTCCCATGACATAGTATGAAGGCAGGTCCACTTCTTTCTAGATATATCCAACTCCATATCCTCAGCTCAATGAATAGAACTGTTTTTCTCAACTCAAGTGTTGCCACGGGTGGCCCAAAACTGCCATCAGTACTGTTTATGAACTTCTTTACCCCAACATCTACACACAAAAATCAAATTATCAGAAGTTAGTGAAGGATTCAACCTACTGCTAAGAACAAAGGGACAAACAATGCTTTCTTTATGTTTGAGGAAGATTAGTTGAAAAATATATGCACACAAGAACAAAGAAACAAATTTTAGTGCTTTTGTATTCACTCCTAGATTTCTACATTTATTTTATTTTTAGTATATTTTATTCTTAGTATATTTATTTATTTTATTCTTAGTATAAGTATGTATTTCCACTATAAGAAGATGCTTTGTGTAGAAAGATAGAACAGTGAGTAGGTTCTCTTGCCTTGCACAAGACTGACCTTATTCAATCCCTGGCATCCCAATAGCACACACCATACTCCAGCACTGAAAAGATTTATTCCTGAGAATAGAGCTGAAATTAAGCACTGAGCACCACTGGGATTAGTCCGAAATCTAAAGAAAAAAAAGAGAGAGAATTAAAAAAGATGATCAATAAAAGAAGGTTTTACTCTTTTCTTTGATCATATTTAAGAGTATTGCTTTGGTATTTACATTTTTTAAATTGATATCAAACATGAATCATAGCAAAATATTATGTTTTAATTGTACTCAATTTTAAATTTCTTAATTAAATGTATTCCTGTAAGTATTTTACTGAGAACTAATGCATGGCTTATTGTCTATATACAGCAGTGTATATTTTATGAAATAACGTGGTAGACGTTGTTCCAATATCTATTATCTATAATACAGGAACATCCAAGGTAGCAGAGTGTGCATCTCCAATATATATAAAAGGTACCATGTCATATATATGTTGAAAGTAAAGAGGAATGAAAATAATAAAAACACAATGACCAATATAGGAGTGTTCAGTTTAAGAGTTTTGGGGGTTTCACTTAGAATATATAAATTCAGAATATACGCTTCTTTATCTCTTTCTCTCTCATCATTTTATTTAATATTCTGTCTCCTACCAATGAAAAGAATCCTACCTTGTCATCTACCAGTATGCTTGTGCTTTTTTAATATAAATTGAAATAAGCAAATTTGTATTGTTCTTTACTATCATTCCTTTTTTGTATAGTTTATTCTTTTGCCATTTTTGTATCCCTGAGATCCAACATGAGATCAAAACTATAAACCTTAACTTTGAATCTTATCTTGTGAAGGAGAAGGTGGAGTAAGGAAGGGATAAGATGAAGCTTGGAAACACTGGTGGAGGGAATTAATGGAGGTGCTAGGAGTTTTGGGGGAAATGCTATATTTCTTATACTCATTATCAAGAACTTTGTAAATCTTTAATTAATCAATTAAATAAATTATTTTATATAAGTAAAGATTTAAATAAGATTTATATTTTCTTTAACTTATCTTTAATTCAGTAACAATAATAAATTTAATCAATAATTAAATCATTAAATAAATAAAATAACATTTGATAACAAAATGAAAGTGCAGTCATACTGTTATAAATGTATATTTAAAGATACCCAAATATTTTCCCACATCAAAGTGTGAGGCAGGTGTACAAAGATACAGCATCCTGTTGCATTAAGCCCTTATGATGAGCTTGGATGGTGGAGATGGAGGCCTTTGTCCTTAGGCCCCGGCCTCGTGGCTCCCTCCCCCATTAACCGGCAAGTTATCATCTTCAGCTGGTCACAGTGGGATCAAACTCACTCAGACAGGCTTCATAAGAGATAACATTCTTTTTGGCTCTGGCACACGTGTGTGGCCTATATCATAACCAATTATGCTGTATATCTATTCAGTCCTGCATTGTACTTGTCTCTCAGCCATCTCTGCTTCTGCTACCTCTCCATGCTGGCAAAGACCCCAATCCCTTGGGTCAAAGGCCTTATCTAACCTTCCGAGAGCCCCTCCAAAGAATGGACAGGGTTTTGCAGGTAAAGATATATGTAATATCTGCTCCCCAAACCCCTCCCAGGAATAGGCGGGTCTCAGGTAGTTACACGTAAATTCGGGGTGGAGTCACACATCCCATAGTTCAGTGGTCAGCAAACTTTTTTTTCAACTGAGACAAATTTCACCAAAACCACGATTGAAATTTATTTTGAGAGCCACATTTTTTTTTTTTTTGGCAGCACTCAGGTGTCACTCCTGACTCTAGGCTCAGAAATTGCTCCTGGCAGGCTCAGACCCATATAGAATGCCAGGATTCAAATTACCGAATTCCTGCATGAGAGGCAAACACCTTATCTCCATGCTATCTCTCCAGTCCCAAGAGCCACGTTTTTAAAACCGAAAATACATAGAACTGTTTTTATTTTATTTTATTTTTTGTGGGTTTTTGGGGGGGTCACACCTGGCAGTGCTCAGGGGTTACTCCTGGCTCCATGCTCAGAAATTGCTCCTGGCAGGCACGGGGTACCATATGGGGCACAGGGATTCAAAGCGATGACCTTTTTGCATGAAAGGCAAACGCCTTACCTCCATGCTATCTTCTGGGTCCCTGTACATTGTTTTTAGTTTCAATAAGTTTTTATTGAAAATATTCTGCATGCAAGTATCCACATAGTGGTAGGAAACAAATAACACAACTAATAAAACAAAAATTTTAGAACGATATTGTTTATTGATAACGTTAAATTCCATAAAATTTGTATTACAATGTAGAGAAAATGACATCTTGACAATGACTGACAAAGTCACAAACACTAATGTGAACATTGGCCTTCCATTTCCTTGGATAGTTTGAGTAAGTCAGATTTGAAGGCTGTTTTTAATTTTAGGCACGATTCCAGGTTCTCATTGATGAGACTATTTCTCAATTTACTCTTGATAAGATTCATGCTTGAAAATGATTGTCAACATAAATATATAGAACCAAACAATGAAAGAACAGCAAACACTAGCTTTTTTAGTTGACTATATGGATCAGGAATACTATTCCTGGTGTTAAAAAATAAACATATCTTCCTTCTCCAGGTCTTTTAAAAGCAGATCACTTGTTCACATTTGTGTTTCTCCAATCTTTCTAATTTAGCACAAAGACGTTCAAATTTCGAACTCCACAGTTCTTTGTTTTTTAAATCCAAAAATTGCATTTCAAAGTTGCCAATGTCGATATTAAAGGCATAAAAATTTAATTCCATTACATTCACATCCAGATATATATATACATATATATATACATATATATATATATATATATATATATATATATATATTTGGTTTTTGGGTCACACCCGGCAGTGCTCAGGGGTTACTCCTGACTCCATGCTCAGAAATTGCTCCTGACAGGCACGGGGGACCATATGGGGCACCAGGATTCGAATTGATGACCTTTTTCATGAAAGGCAAATGCCTTACCTCCATGCTATCTCCCAGCCCCACATCCAGATATTTTTTAACAAAGGTCAATGTCGGTTTGCTGTTTCTGAACTCCTGAAACCTCGTGAGAAAAGGTTCCCTTATATTTAAAAGTGCTGTTTGAAAATAGGTAATGCAATATCAGAATTACATTCTTGGCGATGTTGCACAGGCTTGGAAGGTGAATCAAAGTTTCTCTGTCAAAACTTTGAGCAAAAAGAGATGATTTGTTTTCAAACGAAATCACTTCTTCTAACATTGAAAAACTTGTGTTTCCTTTCCCCTGTAGTTTACGATTAAGCCGATTTAGATGTGAGGTAGCATCTACCATGAAATAGATTTTGAATCCACTGATTGTTTGCTAATTCTGGATAGCAAACACCCTTCTCGAGGAAAATGCTTTGATTTTTGATAATAAGTAACCAAACGTTTCAAAATGTTTCCTCTTGGAAATTTGAAACCCTACAATATGGAGATGAAACAGATAAAAGAGAAAAACCTTTTAACAATATTTAAAATCAAGGACTACGTTCCAGAGAAAAGTAGTGATTTCACTGAACGGAAAAAAAATCTATTGACACTTTTAGTGTGTGCTGCAAGAAATCAAACTGAAATACACACAAAAGCAAAAATGGCACTTTGTTAAAGGCATCTGATATATCATAAAGGAATTATGATAGAGTGCCTGAAACATTTTTAAAAATAAATATTTATTTAAGCTTATTTCTTACAAAATTATTCATATGTGAGTTTCAGTCATAGAATGTACACCACCCTTCACCAGTGCACTTTCCCCACCAACAATGTCCCTTGTTTTCTTCCCCTTCACCCTCCTCTGACTATGTAAGGGCAGGTATTTTGCTTTTTACTCTCTATCTCTCTTTTCCTTTATGGCACTGAGGTTTTTAAAATTCCTTTATGACACTGTGGTTTGCAATATTGTTAATTAAAGGGTACCATGCATGTCGCTTATCCATTTTCAGCATTCAGTTCTTGTCCAGAGTGATATGTACCAACTATCAATGGCATAATGTGCATTTCTTTATTCTAACTGAACTCACCACTTTTTATGGCAAGCTTCCTATCATGGACCATTCCTCCTGTCCCTCATCACTATTTTCTCTAGGTATTATTACCATATTGCCATTTATTATTCTTATATGCCACACATGATTATTCTGTGTCTACACCTCTCCTTCTGACTCATTTCACTCAGAATAATAATCTGATGTGTTGATGTAAGTACAGATGATGCACTGTGCATGGTCCAGTGTTTTTGTGTAGTCACAGGAAACAGAAATTGCACACACATACATTGTATCCACTCATTTATTCTGGATATTACTCTGGATTAAAAAAAACTCCCTGTTGAACTAAACTCTGTGACAGATGACACAATAAAGATAATTTGTGAAATTCATAATTGTGATCAAATCCAGGCTATTTACCACCCTGGGTGAGAGTATGAATGCCCACTACTAGCATCTTCTCCATGAAGAAGTGAAGTGGCTGTTCAGGGGAAGGGTGCTCTCTCACCTTGTTGGCAAGAGGGAAAAA
>PVKC010027747.1:0-15663 GCA_004027635.1 Crocidura indochinensis | reverse complement strand
TCCACTGCTGGTGGGAATGCTGTCTAGGAGTGGAATAGCTGGGTCGAATGGGAGCTCAATTTCCAAATTTTGGAAGAATCTCCATATTGCTTTCCATAGAGGTTGGACTAGACAGCATTCCCACCAGCAGTGGATAAGAGTTCCTTTCTCTCCACATCCCCGCCAGCACTGATTATTCTCATTCTTCGTGATGTGGGCCAATCTCTGTGGTGTGAGGTGGTATCTCATCGTTGTTTTGATTTGCATCTCCCTGATGATTAGTGATGAGGAGCATTTTTTCATGTACCTTTTGGCCATTTGTATTTCTTTTTTATCAAACTGTCTGTTCATTTCTTCTCCCCATTTTTTGATGGGATTAGGTGTTTTTTTCTTGTAAAGTTCTGTCAGTGCTGTATATATATTTTTTTATATTCTTGTTGGGTTTCAGCCTGGTTGACCTGTTAAGGGGTGACAGGGCAGTATTGAGGTCTTCCACTATTATTGTTTTGCTGTTGATATCTTTAGATTTGTCAACAATTTTATTAAATACGTTGCTGGTCCCTCAGTGTGTACATATGTGTTTAGAAGTATGATTTCTTCCTTTTGAACATACCATTTCATTAGTACAAAATGATCATCTTTGTTCCTTACAATTTTTATAAGTATGAAGTTTGCATCATCTGATATTAATATGACTACTGCAGTTTTTTTGTTTTTGTTTTTGGGTCATACCCGGCAACACACAGGGGTTAGTCCTGACTCCAAGTTCAGAAATAGCTCCTGGCAGGCTCAGGAGACTATTTGGGATGCTGGTATTAGAACCAATGACATTCTGCATGAAAGGCAAATGCCCTACCTCCATGCTATCTCTCTAGCCCCAACACTCCAACTTTTTTTTAAAGGAATTGTTTGCTTGGATAATTTTTCTCCAGCCTATAATTTTGAGTCTATGTTTCTTCTGACGATTCAGATGTGTTTCTTGTAGGCAGCAAAATGTTGGATTCAGCTTTTACTCCATTTTGCCACTCTGTGCCTCTTAACCAGTGCATGTAGACCATTGCCATCGAGAGAGATAATTGTCATGGGATTTAAGGTCATGGATTTGGTGTAGAAGTTTGTTGTGTCTGTTGGTATTTCTTGTCTTAGAGTAGACCTTTCAGGTTTTCTTTTAAGGCTGGTTTTGAGTCTGTAAACTTTCTAAGCTGTTGTTTATCTGTGATGTATATATATATGTATATATATATATATTTCCTTCAAACCTGAAAGTGAATCTGAGTTGGATGATTGCTACATGGCTCTGGAAGCAAGTCTCCCAATGCTGAGTGATCTTTGAGGAAATTTGACCACCTGAGGCTAAGATTCCTTTGATGTTGCTGCCTAGACTGTCACAGTTTTAAGACTATGGTCCCTGGCCAGTAGTAAATATTGAAATCCAAACTTTTATTATTGTCTCATGCTCACTTCACATCCTTTACCTCTAACCAAGTTGCCATTTCTCCCACCTAGATGCCAAAGACTTCCAGCCCTGCTCTCCAGAAACCTGGGTCTTTACTATACTGCTGGGAACCAAAACCGACAGACGTCCCTGTGTCTCAGAATATATTTCCTAAAATAAAAAGCATTTACATGCTAGCTACTTTAGTTGCCTAAACTTATATAATTAACGCTCTCTGCATAATTCAGTCGGAATTATGCATTCCTTTTCACAAGTTTCAATCATTTAATTCTCAAAAAAAATCTCGGGGGCAGATGGTATTTATTAGCAGGAACTGTGGCAAGGAATTTAGATTGCTGAAGAGGTTAGGTGCAGGTAGATGAAGAGATTGGCTCAAGGTCACAGATTCAAGGGGGGGACCTGGAGCTGGAATCGGAAGAACCTGCATTTTTGTTCCTTGTTATAATGCTGAGCTTTGCTATAAGGGGTTCCTAGGCCAGTAGCACCCAAATACCCAGTAGTCCAGCTCTGTGTGTCTTCACCTTTTCAGGCCAATCTAATATACAGTGACGGTTAAGCACAGCCGTTCTATTGCCCTTTAAGGTCTGTGCATCTGTCTCTGGTGATGGGGCACATGATTTGCTTTTGTTCTCTGATCCAACACAACTTAGGGGGAAAGAGAAATTGCTATAATTTTCTCACGTTCCAGAATCTGATGTTCACGGAGTTATTCATGCTGCTCAAAGTCAGACAGTGAGGAAGAAACAGGACCAGGCCTACAGCCCACCTCTCTGACCTCCAGACCATCTTGCCTTCTACTACATCATACTGCTTTGCTCAAGTTTCAAAAAAATAATCTATCTATTGAATTTATGAGGATTTATAGGAAATGATATATTATTTTTGGAGGGGACACACCCAGTGATGTTCAATAATTACTCCTGGCAGTGCTTGGAGGATTATATGGGATGGTGGAGATTGAGAGATGATAGGTATTTTTGGGTTTTATTTTTGGGTTTTGGATCACACCTGGAAGTGATTAGGCCTTACTCCTGGCTTCTTACTCAGGGATCACTCTTGATAGGCCTGGTGAACTATATATATGGGGTGGTGGGTTGACTATGTACAAAGAAAATATCTTTCTTGCTGTACTCTTGCTCTAGCCCAGAAAATAATGAATTTTATTATATTTCATAAATGTTTTTAAAAGTTAAATGAATATATGTGTATGAAGAAAAATGGGAAAATCGTAGGGAGGTAAAGAAAAGTAAGGAATGAAGAGTACCATATTTCCCCTGTGCAGTTGTTGACATTCATAACCAGCTAATTTCTATTTTTCCAGATATTTATCTGTGGCTACATGTGCATTTTTTACATGAAACCAGACCATTTGTTATGTACACTTTTTCTAATTTGTTTTCCTTAGGGCTCTAGTGCAAGATATGGCACACCACTTACTAAGTACTCTCTTAGAAGCACGTATAATCTCCCTGTTTTAAGATGAGAAATTTGAAGTTCAGAGACTAGAAAGACATATTCACCTCCATCATCCTGCTAGAAAGAGTCAGTTCTAAGATTGCTTTTGAATGCAAATTGGTTCCAAGGTTCAGTTTCTGAACATTTAGGGCACTGTGCAATTTGCCACTTAACACAGATCTACTTGAGTGTGAGTGGGAGGATTTGAGATTCAGGTTAGAAGCTGGACAACTATCTACAAAAAACAAGAAACAGAAAAAAAAACAAAAACAAAACAAAGAAACAACCCAATAAAATAAAACAATAAAAATCCCTTCAAAAATCAATTCTCTAGAATTCTGCACACTAAACCAAGGGTTTGAAGGAATCTGAGAAACAGAAGAGCAAAATGGTGGATGATAGTTAAGGACTGAGTTTCCCAACTATGCCATTTAAACTACTCCAGGGCACCCCTTCCTCCTTCCATCTCAGGAAAGGTCTGAGAGACCACATATTAGAGGTATGTGTATGTGTGTGTATGTGGGGGGGCACTACGGACCTTCTTCTTCCTGGACTGTGTGGTGGTATCACCTGTAGGGTGACCCTCTTAAAGACCAGTTCTGTGCACCAAAACTGGACCTCTCCTAGTCTGATGCTGCATGGGGCAAGGCCCATTTGTGGAAATGTTTAAATGCAAAGGGATTCATTGATGCCTGGTGCAAGTTGACACAGTTGAAACAAAGAATTGAATAGCTTGAGATGTTGGTAAGAAAGGCTAGGAAATGAGATTGGCAAATAGGAGTTTTGAAGAATGTCCACGTATTCCTTGAATCCAGGATGTCACATCTGGTTCACCGTTTGGCACTTAAAGAAGATAGATGCTGAGCCCTCACCCCTGGCTGACTTTTAGACAGTGATGGTCATCTCAGTTACCCAAATGTCTGTTAGGTGCCAAAGTACACCAGTCAGTGGGATTCAGTTCAACCATGGAAAGAAGATATATTCTGAGTGTTATACATGCTACATCTCAAAGGAACCTTGAACATATGTTGAGTTAAAAGAAGCCAGAAACAAAAGGCCACAAGTTGTGTTTCTAGGGTATCAAATGAGAGAAAGAAAATGGATAAGACTGATTTGGGCTGGCAGGGTAGGAGGAAATCAGGAATGATTTTTTTAATAATCTTTATTGAGGTAACTAGGTTCAGGAATTATGTAGCAAATTGATGATTGCATGGCAATGAAAGCCACAGTATATATGGTTTAAGTGCTTTAAAGTGCTTTTAAGCGTAATGTGGATTTTACCTTAAAAAGTTAAAAAAGAAAGAAAGAAAGAAAAAAGGAGGGTATTTTAGTAGCTTTAAAATGCATTTGAAGCAAAGCCACCATGGTAACAGTCCCAGAAGTAAGACAAACTCTTAGCAACTTTCTGTGGGGTTACATCATCCAGACAAGGGCGCACACAGGTTCTCAGAGAAAAGTCAACTTTTAATTAATCTCTGATGTCTCATTTGCTTCCGAGTCCCAAGGAGATTCTGCCTTACGGGGCTTATTTGAAGTTTGAGGTAATGAATTGCCGTTGCCTCCTTGTCAATTTTGAAGTTTGCAGTAATAATTTGTTTTTCTCGATTCGTCAATTTTGTGCTGTGGGATTCAGGAGAAGAATTGGGATTTATTAATGCTGCTGAAGGGTGCAGTAAAATTCCGAGTGGAAAGCCATTTTCAATGCTGAGCTTTGCTTGGTCGCAGAGGAAAACCAATCAGTCATTAAATGTGTGATATCTTTATAAACAGACCCTGAGGGGGAATCTCAGCATTTATGATTTTCTGACCTTTCCCAGGGGACTTCTGTGTCTTAAATCTAGTCAAGAAACACATTTAATCTACCCACTGGCTGGAGTTTGGGTTTATTGCTTTGATTAAAAAGTTTCCCTCATTAAAATAAGAGTCTCTGAAAAGGAATGTAAAGTGCCAACTAATCATATGCCATCTTTATTTGTCCTATAGGCAATGAGTTTCTTTCATCCCTCCTGAAACCATTTGCAGAATGTAGGGAATTTAGCATGGGCAAAGCTCATGTTTGGGGATGCAAAACTGGGCATCCACATAGGTACCATCATCAATTAGAAAGTTCTTTGGCTCAAAAGCATCTATATATTTTTTCTTCTAAATTTTCTTCTAAATTATAAACCTAAGTGCTTTAGGTTTAAGCTATAACTGTGAAAATGTTTTTACCTGAAAAGGGAGCCTTGTGTATGCAGTGGGATATGAGAATATTATAGATTTCTGGACACTGTTCTAGCCACAATTTTTAAAGACATGTTTGTGTCTTCACACAGACATGCACAAGGATCACCCCTGGCAGTGTTTGGGAAACCACACAGGGTGCTGGAGATCAAAGATAGGTTAGCCACATTCAAGGCAAACACCCTGCCCTCTATTCTATTGCTTCTAGCCCCTTAACCATTATTTTTTTGAGCATTTTTATTACCTTCTCCTAGAACTCGAATCATACTTATTTTAGAATGCTTAATTTTCAAGTTGAAGCTTCCCCTCAGATACCCATGTAAAAACATGGCCTTCTGTCCTTTTTACAATCTGTCATTTTATTTTGAATGGTGGTTGTAGGGGTGTTCCTAGGATGAAGGACATTAGGTCCACAGCTATATACAGGGGGGATGAAGTGTTGTGTAAATAACCCACATACTGGCCCCTGTCATTCCTCTATTTTATAAAGGATATTTATAATTGAGAAAAAAATTCCTTATTTATTCACACATTTAAAATCTGATATCCTTTTTTAATCCTTTTTGCCTAGAAAAATTCTCCTAACATATCTTATAGTCAACTGGTAACAGATTCTCTAAGCGGGTTTTTTTTTTTTTGCAGGAGAAACCTTATTTTACCTTCAATTTAAAAATTTAGAATTTTAGATTGACAGGAATTTTTTCTATCTACTCTTCACAGATGTCACAACAGTAATTTTGCTTGCATCATTTCTGATAGAAAGTCTGTAGTCATTCTGTGTCTGTAATGGGCTTTATAATCAGCTTTGAAAATGTTCTTTTTATGATTAATACTGAGCACTTCGCTTCAGAGTTATATGTGGTTTGATGTGAGTTCTGCATGTACATGCTTTGGAGTTCTTGGATATAAAGATTTCAAATCTAATTTAGAAAATGGTAGCCACTATTTCTGTTTGTTTTTGGTCAACACCTATGGTGTCAGAATTTACTTCTGGATTTGTGCTCAAGGATCACACCTGGCAATGTTTGGGGAATCACACAGGATGCTGGGGTGTAATGTATCTGTGCTGTTAAATCCTTTGTTGGGTATTTGTGAATCCACGAACAGTCCCCAGAATGAGAAATTACTTCCCATCCCCTTGTCCCCTTTCGGGGGGAGACCTTGGTAATATTTATCCAAAGCAAATAATAATCCATACAGACAAGAAGGTTAGGGTATAAAAGATTGGGCAAAGGGAGAGACAGAGAGAGAGAGAGAGAGAAAGAGAGAGAGAAAGAGAGAGAGAGAAAGAGAGAGAGAAAGAGAGAGAGAAAGAGAGAGAGAGAAAGAGAGAGACAGAGAGAGAGACAGAGAGAGACAGACTGTCCATACAGCTATTTATTGCCAACTCCAACAGCACCCCAACCTGGAAGGCCTAGGTGGGGCAATAGTCACAGAGCAATCCTAAGGAAATATTTCTATATACAACAATTCCAAGAATAATCTTATGGAAACTTTTTCATATACTACACAGGGGATCAAACATTGGTTAGCCGTGTTTAAGGCAAACACCCTGCCCTCTATTCTATTGCTCCAGTCCCTTAACCATTATTTCTTTGAGCATTTTTATTACCTTCTCCTAGAACTCAAATCACACCTATTTTAGATTGTTTGATATTTTCATAGGTTAATAAGAGTATATTCATTTTATGTAGGGTCTCCCAAACAGTATTTCGGAGGTCCTCTGATCCTCTTCAGGTGATCCTCAGCCAACCAGAATCTATACCAGCATCCTGCTGGGGCCTTGCAGTGTTGGGAAGATCATGGGCCATGTAGTCAAGTGAGGCTGAGTGTATATAGGAAAAACACTTTAACCCCTAAATTTATTTTCGTGTTTGTCTTCTTTCTGCTTTCATTTTGATAGTTTCTGTTGCTCTACATGGAAGTGATTTTGTTTCCCCTTTAGACATCATATATTTTAAAGTATTTGGGTAATTAATTATAGGGGATATCTTTTTGCTTCTTTCAGCGTTTTCATTTTAAAAGTATGGAGTGACAGCACAGTGCATAGGGCATTTGCTTTGCACATGGCTGACCTGGGTTCAATTCCCAGAATTCCATAGGGTCCCCTGAACCTGCCAAGAGTGATTCTTGAGTGCAGAGCTAGGACCACACTACAGAGTTGGGAGAGCAGAGCCTCAGCACCGCTGCGTGTGCCCCCCGCCATTATGCCTTTGGGCACAGTCTTACTCAGAAATCATGGTGGTTAGAACAGCCTTCCTGCCAGCACAAGGCCCTTCTGGAATGATGAGGAGATGGCCTGATGCCAGGTCCAGGCCTACTGTGATGGGCACCTCTACACTTCTCAGGGAAACCCTCTTTTCAGACTTTTAGGTGATTTAGGATCACCACACCACACCACCCAGGATAACCTGCTTCGAGCCAAATGGTTACAAACATTGATCGCGTCTACACAAACATCCTTAGCAGTTACTCTGGTGCTTCCAAGCCACTGAGTACCACTGATGAACCATGCTGAGACCTAGAATGATCCATGAGGGTGTTCACTGTCATCCTGGCATCACACATGTTTTCTGGGACCACACTTTCCCTTCAGTCACCACCACAAATGAAGCCTTTCCTCTGCCACTGGGTCTAGTCAACTGACAATAAAATTCATCACCTACAGTACTCAGCAGTCCCAACTCTTAACTCACTCCATCGCTGTAGCTTTTCTCTACACCCCACCTATGTTTTATTTTGGGCCACACCCGGTGAAGCTCAGGGGTTACTCCTGGCTATGCGCTCAGAAGTCGCTCCTGGCTTGGGGGACCATATGGGAAACCGGGGGATCGAACCGCTGTCCATCCTAGGCTAGCGCAGGCAAGGCAGGCACCTTACCTCCAGCGCCACCGCCCGGCCCTATGTTTTAAGCCATTTTTTCTATGCCCTTTCCCTCATCCTTTGCTGGTCCCCTTACATCAGTATACCACGCAGGATGCAGAGCCATGCATCCTTCACCCTACATTCATCTGGCATGGATTTCCATAGCAACTGGACTCAAAAACAGAACCCAGGAGCTCAGCATTGAGGGGCTGTGATGTTCACAAAGTTGCAGCCACTTTTCAGGCAGGCAGACCCAGATCCACCCCACAATCTGCAGCAGTCTAAGAATATGCAACTCTGAAAGTTGGCAACAACGTGGGTACCAGCTGCTACTGGGCTATGTTGCATCCTCTTCTTGGTGACAGCGGTGCATGCATACTCCTGAAAGGTGGTAGCTTTAGCCTGAAGCCTCACTGGTATCATGGGAAGCAGTCACAAGCTCACCATGGTTGAATTTAGGGGAGACCATGTGGGAGATGCTTGGCACTCTTGCTACTGAATTTTGAGCCACTGCGTCTATATATAACGTTGCTGCTAGCAGGAGTGTTTGTAGCTGTTTTGCTCACAATTGAACATCAATATTTTTGGTTTATTCCTTTCAGAATAAACTTTCACGAGACAAGTAACCCCCAAATTGCTGGTATCTTCTTTCCCAAGGATGTTGCTCTCTGGTAGAATAATTGTCTCGAGAAGTTGCCCCGTCTGCCCTTTTCCCCTTTATCCTGGACAGGAGAACACCTAATTATCTCTGGGGATCCAAAAAACCCTTTGGAGGATGGGAGGCAGGCAGATTGCCCATCCAGTGGTGGGGAGCCTGGAATGGTGTCCCTTTACCTTCCTCTGCCCCACCCACTAACTTCTCTGTTCTAACTTTTGGAGGTTCTCAGCTGCTGAATTTGACTCTGATTATTTCAGCGAATCTGGGGTGACCTGCAGACTTGAGGCAGCCTCCAGAGTCTACTGTGGGCAATAATTTGGACTTAGGGAAGCTGGTCGACTAGAATGGTTGCCAAGAACACACTGGCACTGTCATCCTCATCTTTACAGTCTGAAATACACCCCCATTACTTTGTCCTGTTGCTTTGAGAAGTCACGTCCCCTAGTGTATTAAATTCGGGCTTGACTCCCCACCCTTTGGAGGTCTGGCAAACAAAAGTCGGATCTTGCTAACTCCTAGATAGGGAGGCTGCAAATGCACCTCAGGCAAGGGCAGATAGTCCAGGCAGAAATGGCAGAGTTCCTTCCTACTAAAAAGTCATTTGTTATTTCCACCTCTCTATTCCCCAAGTCTGCAGACTTCAGAGCTTACAGGTCCCATTAAAGAGCTGATAAACCCAGGCCATCCATTTGAAATCTGTGTGAACAACAGCAATGGAATAGGTTGGGGATGGGAGTCTGGGTAGGGGTTTGCTGTCATGAATGAATGTGAGATTCTGGGCATCCTGTTTTGTGTGTATGCGTGTGTGTGTGTGTGTGTGTGTGTGTGTGTGTGTGTGGTTTTCTTTTCCTTTTTCTCCCCTCCTCTCCCACCTGTCCTCCCTTTCCTCTCCCCTCCCATCTCCTCCCACCTGCCCTCCCTTCCTTTCCCCACCCATCCCCTTCCCTCCTCTCCTCTCTCCTCCTCTCCTCACCCCTCCCTTCTTCCCTCTCCCCTCCCCACCTCTCCCATTCTCTCCTCTTCTCCTCTTCTCTTACCTGCCCCCTCTCTTCCTTTCTTCTCTTCTCCTCTCCTCTACACTCCTCTCCTGTCCTATCCTCCTCTCTCCTCTCCTCTCCCCTCCCCTCAGCTCTTCCCTTCTCCTCTTCTCTCCCTTACCATCTTCTTTTCTCTCCTCCCCTCCACACACCTCTGCTCCCCTCCTTTCCCTTCCACTCCTCTTCTCTCCCCTTCCCTCGTTTCCTATCTCCTCTCCACCCTTTCGCCTCTTCTCTTTTTCTCTCCCCTACTCATTTCTTTTCTCCTTACCTATCCCCTTCTCTTCTCCTCTCCTCTTTTCTCCTTTCTCCTCCCCACCTCTCCTCTCCTCACTCTCTCCTCTTCTACTTCTCTCCTCTCCCCCCTTCTCTTCTCTCCCTTCCCCTCCTCCCTTCTCTTCCTCTCACATATTTCACATGTCTCTTGATCATCATTGTGTCTTTGCTGAATCTTCTATAGGAGAATAAAAAAAAGTAAAAGATAAGATCTTTTCTACGGAGAATCATAAGACAATGAGTAACTTTCAAACACAGTGTTGAAGATTAGAATTTATGTTGTTATCATGAAACTCATATTTTCTATGGGGCTCAGGGGGGAGAACCTTGTTTGACAGATCTGAAGTGAAAGCAAACCAAAACTTGAGGAAAGTAGAGGAGGGGACAGGAAGAATTCTTCCCCACTCCAACCCCACCCCAACCAGAACTGATAGTTCCCAACAGGTCTGGAATGGGTTCAGAGCACTTCATCAGGTAGCCACAGCAGATTAGCGCAGGCAGGCAAAAAGATGGGCCCTAGCTTGTCACAGGGCCCATATAGACCTTGTAAATAAGAGTCCTGGGCTCATTTCCTAGGACCACATGGTCCCAGAAGCACCAGGCTGAAAGTAGTCCAAATATCACTGGGTTTGGGTCAAAAATTTAAAACAACAACACAATAAATCCCAGAAACATATAATTAAAACAGAGAAAGGACATTTGTCTCAAAACCTCTTTCTCAGCATTTTATGCACGGCGTCTTTCACCTCCTTATTTCTCAGGCTATAGATAAGGGGGTTTAGCATGGGGATCACAGTGGTATAGAATACGGAGGCCATGTTCTCCTGGGCCAGGGAGGTGGCTGTGGAGGGTTTCAGGTACATGAATGCAGTGGAACCATAGAACATGCCCACTGCAGCCAGATGGGAGCTGCAGGTGCTGAAGGCCTTGGCTCTGCCCGCAGTAGTGCTGATACGCAGGATGCTGGAGACAATGAAGGCATAGGACACAAGTACAGTGGCCCCCGTGACAATGATGTTGAAGCCGGCCAGCAGGAAGACGGTGAGCTCAATGTCATAGGTGCTGGAGCAGGAGAGCTTCATGAGTGGGAGGATGTCACAGAAGTAGTGCCGGATGAGCTGCTCACAGTAGGACAGCTGGAGCATGAGGCCCGTCTCAATGGTGGCACCGATAATGCCCATGGCATAGACCAGTGCCACCAGCAGGGCACAGAGGCGCTGAGACATGATGGCGCTGTACAGCAGGGGACTACAGATGGCCACGTAGCGGTCATAGGCCATGACAGTGAGCATGTAGCACTCGGCGATGACGAAGACCAGGAAGAAGTAGAGCTGGGAGAGGCAACCTGCGTAGGATAGGAGGTTCTGCTCAGCCACAAAGTTCACCAACATCTTCGGGGTGATGACAGATGAGTAGCAGAGATCCACAAGGGACAGGTTGCTGAGGAAGAAGTACATGGGGCTGTGAAGCTGAGGGCTTAGGCAGATCAGCACAAACAGACCTACATTCCCTATCATGGTAACCAGGTAGATGCCCAGGAAGAGGAGGAAGAGGGGAAGCTGGAGTTCGGGCCGATTTGTCAGCCCCCCGAGTATGAACTCTGTCACCATGGACTGGTTTCCAAAAGCCATTCTCCAGTTGGTACCCCTGGGAATGGAAGAGAGAGTCTGTGAGAAACCCTGTCATGAAAGTGACATGAAGTGAGGTCAGTTGGGGGCATTTGTGACTAGAGATAGACCTGGGATTCCATGATGCTGCCTCCCTTGCTTCATGCTGGGAGGAGGAAGAGCACATGAGGGGACTTCAGAGGTCCTAGAAGGGGGTAGAATAGGTGACTAGTCTGAAAATACTTGCTGCCTGCAGGATGTCAACTATTTCAGGATGCTGAGTGTTAAGTCCTTGGACCAGCAGTCTCAGTCTCACCTGGAGAAGTCAAAGCTGCTTTCAGTTCTCAGGGACCTCACATGGGGCCCTCAGATAGGCTTTTTAGGCCACACTTCCAGTCTCTCCCAGATGATGCCATTTGGGTTAGTCTAAGGACTCTCTACTTGCAGCTACAAAGAAGTTTATTTCATATGGTGTACCTAGAGTTTTTCCTTTTTTTAGTCCTTATTTCTTTTTCTTTTTTGGCAGATGGAAATTGAACCATCAAGTTGTATCCCCAGCCCCTGGAGATTTTGTTGTGCAATAACGTTTCCTTTTCATTATGAGTGCTCTAGTTATGGAATATAGCCAGATAGCTACCAACTCAAACCGATGCAGTGTCTGGGGCAAAGCTATCCACAACTGTCCCAGTGCATGGAAGAGAGTTTCTTCTTCCTTTGCAAGATGGGATTCATACGGTCTGTTTCAAAGATGGTTGTAAAAATAATGGGGAACTCTGCATTGGAAAATACCCTTTTCATCAATTGGTTTCTGAAAAAAAATTGGGTAGCTGTCAGGGACCTATGGGGGGAGGTGAGCCCATGCTAAGCTCTGCCAGGCAGGCATGAGGCCATAGATCTGATTTTTTGGCACTCCCACACCCGAACTCTTGCCCTAGAGGAGTTGCTATTGGGATTCTTTGTTAACAAAGTGCAAGACCCCTGGTGAGCACTGTGCTATGCTCACTAATTGCAGCAACTACAAAGGAGAGGAAAAGTGGGAAATGAGTTTTCATTAGGTATTTGTGCATTATTTTTCATTCAACTTGAGGTTCTAACTCAACAGTTGTCAACTTTTGCTGCATATTATAATATATAATTAATTATATTTTTTAGGGGGTCACACATGAACATACGCAGGGCTTACTGCTGATTCTCTGCTTAGAGATCACCCCTGGTGGGGAGCAGGAGAGCATTTGTGGTGCTAGGGATAGAATCGGGGTGAGCTGCCTGCAAGGCAAGTGCCTTACCCACTGGACTTTCTCTTAAGCCCCTCAATAGCTATTGTTTTTTGGCACTAGTCTGGGAAGATGGCATTGAGGACTTAGACATATGATTTGCATGCAGGAGCCCTGGGTTTGATCTTTTGCACTACTCAGGTCCCTCAGCTCCTAATTTTCCTAAAGGCAAAGTTCTCAGGTAATAGATTTGCACCATATCTTTGAGGGATCTGGTACTACAACCCGGGACTTTCTAAACTTTTTCTACTTGCCCTTTTTGCCCAAGAAATGCACCACTGGCAAACTATACCAAGAAACACTTCAATTTATTATGCAGTTGGTTTTCAATTAATCTGAGATTTTTGTGCCTTTAGAAAACTTCAATGTTGGGGCCAGAGAGATAGCACAGCAGTAAGGCATTTGCCTTAGACACAGTAGGATGGTGGTTCGAATCCTGGCATTCCATATGGCCCCCCTGAGCCTGCCAGGAGCAATTTCTGAGCATAGAGCCAAGAGTAACCCCTGAGCACTGCCGGGTGTGACCCAAAAACCAAAAAAAAAAAAAGTCAAAGTTTTCATGATTCATACATGTAGTTAACAATCCCCATTTGGGACTGTGACCAACAGTAGAAGTAACTGCTCTAGGCAACTCATCTTTAAGATGTTTGGGAGGCAAAAAGCAGTCAGTCCACTATTCCCATTGCTTTCTTACAGGTTTGTTTCATTATCTCCAGAGGGCAATCTCATGAACTCCTCCTGAAAATTTGGGAATGAGGCAAGTGTTGAAGGTTTTTATTCCAAGTTTCACATCGAGAAAGCAGCTCCAAAGTTACTTGCCTACTAAGAGCCTTGAGTTGGAAGAGAAAAGCCTGCTGTCTGCTGCCATGAGCTTCCCAGCTGGCCTCCTGGATATAACTGTGTGTGTATGTGTGTGTGTGTGTGTGTGTGTGTGTGTGTGTGTGTGTGTATTGTGTGTATATTCAGGGCCCAGCAGGGCTGTGATTGAACATGCTTTGTGTACAGGACTCAAAAAAAGGAATGTGGTGATGCTTTTTTAATTCTCTAGGAAACAGAAGTTCCAAAGCTTCTCCAAGTTATACCCCTTAGACAGAGGCAAAATCAGGCCTGGAAGCCCTTGACCAGGCTGCTTTGTTCCCTTGAAACTTGGTGATTTTTGCTGTAGATGATCTCTCTAGAGCATGTTCTTGTTTTTCTTAAAATTCTTTTTTCTGGGGGCCAGGCGGTGGCGCTGGAGGCAAGGTGTCTGCGCTAACCTAGGACGGACCACAGTTCCATCCCCCGGTTCCCCATATGGTCCCCCGTGCCTGCCAGGAGCGACTTCTGAGCGCATAGCCAGGAGTAACCCCTGAGCGTCACCGGGTGTGGCCAAAAATACCAAAAAAAATATCCTTTTTTCTTATTTTTATTAGTAATTTTATTATAATAAAGACATGTTATTAATTTTTTGGATGTGAAGGATAGATTTTGTGACTTTAGTTTAATTTAAAACGATAAAGGCAGGGCCCAGAGTGATAGTACAATGAGGAGGGTGTTTGTTTCACTTGCAACTGACGCAAATTCAATCCCTCACTCTCCATAGGGTTCCTGCCAAGATTGATCCTTGAGCACAGAACCAGGAAGCCCTGAGAATCACTGAGAGTGGCTCCCAAACAAAAACAAACAAAAATTATGCAAGCAATATGCATGCTTCATGTAAAATTAGAAATTGAATAAGAAAAATTCCAAATGGCTTTTCTTCACTATTTGGAGACTAGTAGTGACTGGCCTAGATATTTCTCTATGCATATGAATATTTCATGTATACATGTATAGATAATTTAAATGTAAGCATAAATAAATTTAAAAAGTATTATGTATAGGACTGGATAATAGGACAGAAAGTAGGACACTTCACTTGCCATGCATGGAGTTCAATCTCTAGAATCCCATATGATCCCCGAGCACTGCCAAGAGTGATCCCTGAGTGCAAAACCGGGAGGGACTTCTGAGCATCATTGGGCACGTTCCCCAAAACAACCAAAACAAAATTACATGAGCTTATTTTTAAATGTATCACTTTTAAAACATGGATTTAGTTTCTTTAACAATAACTCTGGCACTAGCTGGGTTTTATTTGATGTAAGAGCCTTTAAATTCCAGGGGATATGATGTGAAGACAAGAATCTGCATTTGAGGCTGGAGCAGTAGCACAGCAGGGAGGGCCTTTGCCATGCACATGGCCAACTGAGGTGCAATCCCCGGCACCCCATATGGTCCCCTGAGCTTGCCAGGAGTGATTCCTGAGTGCACAACCAGGTGTAATCTCCAAGAGTCACCAGGTATAGCCAAAAAAACCAAAAAGAATTCTGCATTTGTGGCAAAATTGATACATTAATTATTTTTGAGGTTTAGTATTTAATTTCACAATAATTATTTTTAGAGGTAGCTAAGGTTCTTTTTTCTTTTCTTCAGCCCTTGCACACATATGTGCACAGATTACTAAATTTAGGCATATGATTGTATTTGGGTTTCAGTCACGTAAAGAACACCACCCACCACCAGTGCAACGTTACTAAGGTTCTTTTTAAAAGCGGGATTGGTATTTGTATTTACTAGAAGAAGCAATGTATTCTAGATAGCAATATGTTAAAAATATCCTTGTGTTCAATTCTTACTCTTTTTTTTTTTTTTTTTTTTGGTTTTTGGGTCACACCCAGCAGTGCTCAGGGGTTACTCCTGGCTCCATGCTCAAAAATTGCTCCTGGCAGGCACGGGGGGCCATATGGGGCACCGGGATTCGAACCAATGACCTTTTGCATGAAAGGCAAACGCCTTACCTCCATGCTATCTC
>PVKC010027746.1:0-15664 GCA_004027635.1 Crocidura indochinensis | reverse complement strand
TAGTGCCACACAAACTCAAATATCTTGGAATCAACTTGACTAAAAATGTGAAGGACCTATACAAAGAAAACTATAAAACTTTGCTCCAGGAAATAAGAGAGGATACGGGGAAATGGAAACACATACCCTGCTCATGGATGGGCAGTATTAACATCATCGAAATGGCAATACTACCCAAGGCATTATACAGATTTAATGCAATCCCTCTAAAGATCCCCGTGACATTCTTCAAAGAAGTGGATCAGGCACTTTTGAAATTCATTTGGAACAATGAACACCCTAGAATAGCGAAAGCAATCATTGGGAAAAAGAACATGGGAGGAATTACTTTCCCCAACCTTAAACTTTACTACAAAGCAATAGTTATCAAAACAGCATGGTACTGGAAAGAGGACAGGCCCTCAGATCAGTGGAATAGACTTGAATACTCAGAAAGTGTTCCCCAGACATACAGCCAACTAATTTTTGATAAAGGAGCAAGAAATCCTAAATGGAGCAAAGAAAGTCTCTTCAACAAGTGGTGTTGGCATAACTGGATAGCCACTTGCAAAAAATTCAACTTAGACCCCCAGCTAACATCATGTACGAAGGTAAAATCCAAATGGATGAAAGACCTTGATATCAGACCCGAAACCATAAGTTATATAGAACAACACGTAGGCAAAACACTCCAGGACATTGAGACTACAGGCATATTCAAGGAGGAAAATGCACTCTCCAAACAGGTGAAAGCAGAGATTAACAGATGGGAATATATTAAGCTGAGAAGCTTCTGCACCTCAAAGGAAATAGCGCCCAGGATACAAGAGCCACCCACTGAGTGGGAGAAACTATTCACCCAATACCCATCAGATAAGGGGCTAATTTCCAAAATATACAAGGCACTGACAGAACTTTACAAGAAAAAACTATCTAATCCCATCAAAAAATGGGGAGAAGAAATGGACAGACACTTTGACAAAGAAGAAATACAAATGGCCAAAAGACACATGAAAAAATCCTCCACATCACTAATCATCAGGGAGATGCAAATCAAAACAACTAGGAGGTACCACCTCACACCACAGAGAATGGCACACATCATAAAGAATGAGAACAAACAGTGTTGGCGGGGATGTGGAGAGAAAGGAACTCTTATCCACTGCTGGTGGGAATGCCGTCTAGTTCAAACTCTATGGAAAGTGATATGGAGATTCCTCCAGAAACTGGAAATCGAGCTCCCATACGATCCAGCTATACCACTCCTAGGAATATACCCTAGAAACACAAAAATACAATACAAAAATCCCTTCCTTATACCCATATTCATCACAGCACTTTTTACCATAGCAAGACTCTGGAAACAACCAAGATGCCCTTCAACAGACAAATTGCTAAAGAAAAAGTGGTACATATACACAATGCAATACTATGCAGCTGTCAGGAGAGATGAAGTCATGAAATTTTCCTATACATGGATGTACATGGAATCTATTATGCTGAGTGAAATAAGTCAGAGAGAGAGAGAAAAACGCAGAATGGTCTCACTCATCTATGGGTTTTAAGAAAAATGAAAGACATTCTTGCAATAATAATTTTTAGACATGAAAGAGAAAAGTGCTGGAAGTTCCAGCTCACCTCATGAAGCTCACCACAAAGAGTGAAGAGTTCAGTTAGAGAAATAACTACATTTTGAACTGTCCTATTAATGAGAATGTATGAGGGAAATGGAGAGCCTGTCTAGAGTACAGGCGGGGGTTGGGTGGGGAGGAGGGAGATTTGGGACAATGGTGATGAGAATGTTGCACTGGTGATGGGTGGTGTTCTTTACATGACTGAAACCCAAACACAATCATGAATGCAATAATCAATTATTTTATTTTAATAAATAAAATATTAAAGAAAAAAAGACCTTTTAAACCCCACACACCTCCAAGCCTTCTCTTAGAATTTGGAAAGGTTCCAGTTCCTTAGTTCTGGAGACCAATTCCAGTGAGAGAGCAAAAGAGTCAGACAGGAGTACCAGGGACCCAGACCACAGAAAGGGAGCATAGGAAATCATTCTAGCCTTTTTTGCAAAAGCAAATCCAAGCAGGGATCAATATTTGGCCCAGACCAAATATAAGAAGGTGCTGTGTCTGCCTTGCACATGGCTGACCTTTCTTTGATTCCTTAGCGCTGCATGCGGTCTTGGAGCCCACCTCGGGTAATACTTGAGTGCAGAACCAGAGAGTAACTCCTGAGCACCGCCGGGTGGCACCAAAAAAGTTGCGGATCACTATCCCTTTCTTAGTCTACAGCGCCCCCTGATGTCAGATTTCCGCATGTTCCCAGAGCCCAGACAAACTGGAAATGAAGCAGTTTTCCCCAAAACTGACCATAGTTTATCATTTGCCTTGTATAGAGAAAAGAGGAACCCTTGAGAAAAATACGTTCTTTCCCGTCCTCTTGGGAAAAGCATTTCTTTTTGGATTTTGGGTCACACCCGGTAGCGCTCAGGTGTTATTCCTGGCTCTGCGCTCAGAAATTGCTCCTAGCAGGCTCCGGGGACCATATGGGATGTCGGGATTGGAACCACCACTCGTCCTGAATTGGACGTGCAAGGCAAATGTCCTACTGCTGTGTTATCTCTCCTGCTCCAGCATTCTCTTATTTTGAAGGTGAAATTCTATTCAACAACATAAATCTGACATGCACCCATGTAAATCATTGTTTTGTTTTGTTTATCTATTATAAATAAGACACAACAAACGTTACTCTCAGGAGTAGGAAAACAGCACAGCGGTTAAGGTGTAGGGCTAGCATGCATCACACCTGTGTTCAAACTCGGGCGCCACATGGTCTCTCAAGCGCCCCGGAGCACCACTGGGAGCAACCCTGGAGGTCCCAGAAGGCATAGGGAGCAGTATTAGAGAGCCTTGTCAGCATGCGACCCACACACCATGTGCACTGCCTGGGAGGCCCGTCCCCCTCAAGTCATAATGACGCCAGCACAGAAAGCCTGCTGTGTTCAACCACCTCTGAGCCTCCATTGCATACACTCCTGCTCTCCCTGACATTCTGTCCTGTCACCAGCATGGGCTCTTGGGGAAAGGGTTGTCCCTGACCCCAGGGCATCACTGAAGGGAGCCCCCCCACAGTAATGGATCACCCCGAACACGTTAGCCATCTCGCTGTTACCTCAGGAGGCTGTCCTCTGTCTCTGCCAGTTACAGCAGGGACCTCATTCGCACTCAGTCCCTTTCACGTCGCCATGAGGATGTGGGTGGCTTCTGACGTCCGTGATGTTATAATGAACTCCCTGAATGGGTCACTATGGATTCATGATAGGAATGGTGACAGCTCCCTGGGGAAGTTACAGTTGTGTCGTGTCACCTGTCACTTGGCCTGGTGGAAAGGTGTGTGTGTGTGTGTGTGCATATATAAGTGTGTGACTATGTGTCTGAGTGTATGTGTGAGGTTATGTGTGGTTTTGTGTACATGTGAGTGTATTTTGTGTGCAGTGTATGCATGTCTATATATCTGACTGTGAATAGATGAGCATGCAAATCTGTGTTTCTGAGTGTGTGCAGGTATATATTGGAGCGATGATTGTGAATATGTGTGTAAGAGTGTGTGATTTTGTGTGAGCATATGTGAGTGTATGTGAATGGGCATAAGCAAATGTGTGGGCATATATATGTACTGCCTGCGCATGAATGAGCATAAGTATGAGTGCATATGTTAGTATTTGTATGCATGGGTTATGTATATGTGTGCAGCAGAGTGAATGCGTGTATGCATGAGTGTGAGTGCATATGTATAAGCCTGACTGTATATGGGAATGTGTGTGAGTATAAATGGATTATGGTCTATCTCCTGCTATTCAAGTATATGCTGTCCTCAGAGAGGACTTTTCATTAACTTTTTTTTTTTTTTTTTTTTTTTTTGGTCTTAAGTCTTGTCTAGTAGAGCACCTGCCAGCAGATGTCAGTATTCTACAGAACATGAAGTGCAGAACTGCCTAGTAAGCCTGGACGGGAAGGGACAGTGCTGAGGCAAAGGAGCACAGAAAGTGAATTTCCCTGGTGTGACTGGAATCCCAGGACCACTAGAGAACATTAGTACATATCTGCCTGCTTTGCTTTCTAAAGATGCCTTTCTGCATCTTTTAGTGCCAGGATTGCCCTAATTTTGGTCTTTACTTAGTTTTATTTTACTGTATTTTTTCATGGTGAGAGGGGCAGGAGCTCCACAATAAGGGGAAAAGAAAGAAGGCTATGTTTAACCATTTCTAAACATACCATACTTTTTCATACCTCAGGTCTTTTGTTCTTCTACCTCCTTATTCTTAGCTTTTATCATGACTGGAAATCAGAGGCTTACTTAAGTAAAAACTCCTGAAAAGTACTTTCCTAGTACATACACAAAGAAGTTTCATCTCTTGAAATTTCTTTTCTTCACAATCTACAATAATCTTTTTTTTTAACTTTTTTCCATTTCTCTACTACAATGGAAGCTCAATGAGGACAAGTACTCAAATAATTGTTCAAAGAAGTAATGTGCTGGTTACTGTGAGTCATATGTGGAAATCAACTGAAGAGATAACTGGTTCCAAAATTCCCAACAGTGTTTGTAGTTCCCAAGTCTCTCATAAAGTGAAGGTAAATAGAGAACAGTGATTTTATTTCTCTCATCAGCATATTAACACTTAAAAATTATTAGAATAATATGGAAAGTTACATATATGTGTCTATTTTGTTAAAGGAAAAAAGAACAAAAAGAGAAAGAAGACAAGGTTTCTATAAAACCTGCTGTTTGGGGGCCGGAGAGATAGCATGGAGGTAGGACGTTTGCCTTGCATGCAGAAGGATGGTGGCTCGAGTCCTGACATCACATATGGTCCCCCATGCCTGCCAGGGGCGATTTCTTTTCTTTTCTTTTTTTTTTTAAGATGCAGTATATTTTTATTTAAACATCTTGATTACAGATATAATTGTGATTAGGTTTCAGTCATGTAAAGAACACCCCCCTTCACCAGTGCAACGTTCCCACCACCATTGTCCCAAATCTCCCTCCATCCCACCCCACACCCACCTGTACTCCAGGCAGGCTTTCCAGTTCGCTAGGGGCGATTTCTGAGCATAGAGCCAGGAGTAACCTCTGAGCAGTGCTGAGTGTGACTCAAAAACAAAAAAAACAAAAACAAAACAAAACAAAATCATAAAACAAAAACCTGCTGTTTGAAGTGGACTTTGAAACCACATATTCAAAAGTTGTTAATGCTTGTTCCTGAAGTCCTTATCACAGAGCAGCAGTAAATGACAAACTCAAATGTGCACATAAAAAAGAGCATAGCGGTTTTTCTAAATGAAGATCCTTCTTCTGGTTCCTTGGTTTTCCTCAATAAGAAGCATGTCCAGCTAGAGATATCATCACAGATATCCTTCCTGTTTCAGATCACATACTGTAAGACTAGAGGAGGACAAGTACACTGCAGAGTGTCCCCACTTAGAAAAACAGAGCCTCATTTTCTTAAGGCAGGCCCTCTGTCACTGAGGCACATCTCCCAGTCCTAAACCTGCACTTCTTTTAAAATTTTGAGTTCATATGCCACTGTATGTTCTCAGATCAATTTGTTTGAAATTCACCTTTTATTTCTATTCAGGTTGTTTTTATTAAAAATTAACTTTTTTGAATTCCTGAACAACTTCATTTGTTTGATGCTGTCATTACTATAGAAACACACAAATTTAACAGGATTAACAGCTAACAAGAGCTTACTAAGTCTTCCGCCATTGTGTTAATGACTTCACTGGAGATACAATAATGTTCATAAATTAGCTTGCCCCTATTCTGTACTTCTTTTTCTTCCTTTCACCTTTTTCTCTTTCTTTTCTTTTTTTAAAATTTTTTCTTCTCCTCTCTTCCTTATCTTTTTGGTTGTTGTTTTGCTTTGTTTTGGGCCACACCCAGTGATGCTCAGGAGTTAATCCTGGCTAGGAGCTCAGAAATCGTTCCTGACTCAGGGGATCCTATGGGACTCTGGGGATCAAACCAAGGTCCAACCTGGATTAACTGTGTGCAAGGCAAACTCCCTAGCACTGTGCTGTCACACCGATCCCTCCTTTTTCTTTTTATCTTTCTATTTTTTAAAAAGAATTTTACTGGGGCCGGGTGGTGGCGCTGGAGGTAAGGTGCCTGCCTTGCCTGCACTAGCCTAGAATGGACCTCGGTTTGATCCCCCAGTTTCCCGTATGGTCCCCCAAGCCAGGAGCAACTTCTGAGCACATAGCCAGGAGTAACCCCTGAGCATCACTGGGTGTGGCCCAAAAACCAAAAGTAATTTTACTCACTTATCTGGAAACAAATGTATTATGGTCAACTATATCAACTATATGCTGCCTTTTATTTACATAAAATAAAAAATATTATTTTGCTGAGGCCAGAATAATATGTTTGCTTTGCCCACAGCCAACCTGAATTCAATACCCAGCATGTGGGCATGGCCCATGAGTCTGCCAGGAGTAATTTCTGAGCAACAGAGCCAGAACTAGCCCCTGAGTGCTGACAGGTATGGCTCCAAAACAAACAAAAAAAGAAAAGGAACTATGCTTCATTGAAGCCTTTAATGCAGGGGTCTCAAACTTGCAGCCCGTGGGCTGCAAACGGCCCTCCGTACAACATTTTGTGGCCCTGCCCTAGAGGAACCTTTTTGTTTTGTTTTGTTTTGTTTTGTTTTGTTTTAGTTGTTTGGGTCACACCCCCCAATGTTCAAGGTTACTACTGACTTTGCACTCAAGTTTCACTCCGACTTTGCCTCCTGTGGTCCCCATGTAAATTGAGTTTGAGACCCCTGCTTTAATGAAATAGGAGAGTGATTGATGGTTTGGTTCATGTGTAACTGTTTTGTCTCTATACAAAGACTTAAACTTTCTACAAAACTTACATATAGCATCATCTGTGGAACCCTGGAGGCAGCCGAGAAAATGCTTAAATCCTTAAGGGGCTGGAGAGATACTTAGTAGGGTGCATGCCTTACATGTGGTTTACTGGGCTAGATCCAAAATCCCAGAAGTGATCCCTGAACAACAGAGGCAAAAATAAGTTCTGAACTTTTGACTTTTGACTGCTCTTTGGGAAGACTTGGGAGAGAGTATTCATTTCAAAATACAGAATGATCACTGGAAGTAAGAGGTCTCAGGGAGGGAGGGAGGAGTTTGCACAGGACACTGCAAGGCCATGTCCACATGTGGTATTATATGAGGTATATGTGGATGGGAGCAGTCAGGAACCAGTATAGCCCCACCAACTAAGAAACTTGGAAATGACTGGGTTAGGCAACTGTGAGCTGGTGGGCTATACCTAGTGGAGTAAGGGTCCCAGCCTTTTTCTGCATACAGTGTGTTCTTTTGATAGAGAGGGTGGAAATTTCCAACTGTAGGTTGGCATTTAAGGTTTGAGAACTAACCTAGTCAGCCACCTTGGCTCTGAAGGTTTTTGCAGCTAGGCTTTGGGTTCTGAAATGGACAAAGTTCAGAACTAATGGTCTTTATGATTTACATGTGCCAAGGGGAGCTCTTCGTGTCTACAGACTACTGAAATCAATCAAGAGGTTAATTTGAACCATATCCACATTTTGTGGCCCCAGAGTTGAAAGTTCATCTCTTCCTTTTGGGATATGTCCTGGCATACTCTCAGGATAATATCCTGAAAGGGGTGGCAATGTTGTTGATCTGAGGGGGCTGCTCTTTACAACCTATTTTTAGTCTGACTTTGCATCACCTGCAGCCACTTGTGACATCCATACCTGCTCCTGACTAATCTTGACCAGCTTCTCTGTGATTCCAGGGGTCAGACAGGCAATCACACAGCGGTGGAGGATGAGTCCAACACTTCATCCTCCATCCTGTGCTCTGAGACAAAGGATCAATCCCAAGGAGGCAAAAACATTTGGGGCCAATCCCTCTATGATTCTTATCTTCTGCTCTGAGGAATCTGGCATTTTCCCACATTTGAAAAACTCCGGTGTCTAGAAGCAAATGAATGATCTGGGGCTGGCTGGTCATGTCTGTCCAAACTTTCAATAAACAGCTTCTGTAACAAAGGGAAACACATGCCCTATCCTTTTAGACACACTTCAAGTGTTTATTTTCCCCCCATCCTGCCCCCTTATCAGGGAGAGATTTAGTGTCTGATATTGCTAGTTGATCAGTGAAGCCCCATTACATGGGTCACCAGCAGGCCTTGATGGAGCAGTGTGCAGTCTCTCTCAGCCACCATGTCTTGTCAGGACAGAAAGAACTAAATTCTGGGGGAGGGCTACAGAATTGTCAGGAGCTTCAGTTCTCCAGGTCACTCATTCTATGCTTCTTGGGACAGGGACCATCCCAAGCAAACCAAGGGAAGTAAACCAAAGAGGTGCCAGGCATGGTTAGGCTGTTCTCTGACTATATAGACATATCTGGCAGGAGAAAAATGGCAGGTGAAATCTAGGAGAAGCTTTCAGGAACCCCTGACTGTAACTCTGGGAGTACAGACTATAGTACTACATCCTTATGAATGCAAGGCAACTATGACCACTAGATGGTTCTGAAATTGTTCCTAGATTGAGCCAATAACCTCAACCCTGACTTTATTTTTATTTATTTACTTTTGGTTTGGGATCATCCCTGGATTATACTAATATATTTGTGCTGTCTATTCTGGGGAATTTGGAGCTCTGGGAATGAACCTCAAACCTCTTGCATGTAAAACATGTGCTCAGCCATTAAACCATCTCTCTGGCCTTTTTCACTTACTTCAATGATGAATAGCGCCCACTTTGGTGGAAGTCACACCTGGCTGTGCTCAGGGCTAACAGTCTGATTCTACATTCAAGGAACACTCCTGGAGGTTCATGGGGAATCATAAGTAGTATTGGGGATCAGATTAGGATGGGCTATGTGCAAGGCAAATGCCTACCCTTGTGCTCTCTCTCCAGCCCTGTCCCAACTTAGTTTTCTACTCTTTTGGATGTTTTTATCTATCTGATCACTTTGTCATCCTAATGGCTGAGAGAGAAAGTCATCAACACGCCACTTTCTGACTAAAGCAATAGACAGAATAGAGTGACAGGAGATGGCAGAGAGACTATCAGCTCCTTTGTTTTAGGCCACATTCTTGGGGCCCAGGGAGCTCACAGCCTGAAGAAAGAGGTGTCTACTGGTGAGTGCTCACACTCAGACACAGCTTCCTCCACTGTCCCCATGTAGCTGACCAGGCCTATGGACCAGGAGAGGGAAGGGGTGCTGGGCCAGTTTGGGGCTGAACTCAGTACATATTTCTTGTCTTTTCTTTTCTTTGAGCCTAACCTAAAGGAGGCTGTCTGGAGTGGAACAGGATCTCCGAAACCTCAATTTGTTAGTCAAATGAACCCAGAGGAGAGCCACTCTTTTGCACTTATCACTGAGTAAAAAAGTAAGGCCTCTGACCCCGCACTTTATCTTTAAAAAGTTTACTTTACCTGGGCAAACACCAGGTATCAAAGAAACAAATAAGAGAAGCACAAAAGTTCAGTCATTCCAGGCAGGAGTTCACTAGACTTTACTCAAGTCATCAAGAGTGCCCGATTGTCAAGATTTTTGGTTAATATGATGGGAATCATGTTGGATGGGGGTTGGGGGAGGGATCAAGGTTCTGACCCCAGCCACAGACCTGGCTCCTTCAACTAAAGCTGTGACTTTGGCTTTCATCTCTTTCATGGGCCAAATTAAATTCTCCTGGCCAAAGGAAAGGCCAAACGAGCCATTTTGTGGGCTTAGTGTGGCCTGGTCTGGGGCCCAGTGGCCCTTTTCTCTCCTGCCACCACCTATGCTGACCCTTCCTACTTGCTCCATCAGACCCTGTGCCTGCCAAAGGGGGGGTGAAGGTGGGAGGGAGGCAAGAAGTGAGTGCCTGTTTGCAGCACACGTTGCGCCCCAAACTGCCTATAATCTCTAACACTGGACATCATGGTCAGTGTCTTCTTTAGGACCTCCTAAAACTGACAAAAAAAAAGAAAAAGTACCTATTGAATGCAGCCAAATATTACAGAAAGGAAATCAAGGAAGAGCCTTTAAAATTTTTTTTCTTGTTGTTTTGGGGAAATACCTGGTAGTATTCAGGAATTACTCCCGGACTCTGTGCTCAGTGAACCTTGGTAGTAATTGGGATTATATTCGGTACAAGGAATTGGGCCTAGGTGGGGTACATGCAAGATCATATACTACTACTCCAGTTCCTAAATGATGTCTTTAAAACCTAGTCTCAGATAACTTCTCATTCTTTTTTTTCTTTTTGAATCATACCTGGTGGTGCTCAGGTACTCCTGGCTTTTAACTCAGAGATCACTCTTGGCAGGCTTAGAGGACTAAACGCGGTGTTGAGGATGAATCTGGGTCAAGGTAAATGCTTTACTCACTGTATTGTTGTACTGGTTTTTTACTTTTCGTTCTTAGGTATAAGACATCACTCAAAGCCTGAAGTTTAACTGTAGCCTATTCTGTATTAGTGTACAAGTGATAAAAAAATATCAAAGTCACTTTATGAAACACTTTTGTTTCATTCTTTCAAATTTTGGACCACACCATACAGTGCATGGAGACTGGTTACTTCTGTCTTTGTGCTTGGGAGATGAAGCAGTTCTGGGATAGCACCCAGGCACCTTGCATGTAAAGTTTGAATTCTTTCTCTCTAGCCCAGTACCACTTTTAAGGTTAAGGTCCAGTGGCACCAAGTCCATTCTCAAAGTTGCACAACCCTTACCACATCCAGTTCCAGAATTCTGTTGACACACTGAACATCTGTCCCTATTAGATAACTGCCAGTGTCCCTCTCTGACCCCCCCCCCAGCATTTACCCATGTGCTCTCTCTGAGTTGGGTCTTTAGGTAGCCTGGGGTTTGAGGTATGGTGAGAAGAGACAGTCTACTGTGGGAGGGAGGGGGCACAGACATCAAGGGTTGGACTGGAGGGGTCTTGACTAAGAAGGAGCCCCAGTTTTATTCCCTTGACAGAATTTCTTTCCCTGAACTGTTGACTAGGCTCCAGGAAGACCATTTCCTATGAGGAGCATCTCACAATCACCTAGGACTCCTTATAAGCTTTCTGTGAATTCCTTTCAGAACTGTACATGAGGGTCAGTATCCCAAACTGAACTATATTGGTCCTTTGAACCTGGAAGCTTTTTTTTTCTTTTTTTTTTCTTTTTTTTGGGGGGGGGGTCACACCCGGCAGTACTCAGGGGTTACTCCTGGCTCCATGCTCAGAAATTGCTCCTGGCAGGCACGGGGGTCCATATGGGGCACCGGGATTCGAACCGATGACCTTTTGCATGAAAGGCAAGCGCCTTACCTCCATGCTATCTCCCGGGCCATTGAACCTGGAAGCTTTTTAAGGAGGCATCCTGAGTCTGATGAGGGTGAACACTGACACCCCCTAGACGCCTGGTCTCACCTTTCGCCATGAGTCTGAGGTATGTAGAAAGGAGATGCTTCAGAAGAGGGAAGTGAGAAAGGGGCTCCTGAAGCCCAGATCAGACTGCCCCACCTGGAGATTTCTGGAACATGGTCCTAGTCCTTTAATGTCTTCTCATATACCTGCCCTGCCAGCTTTGTGCCTGTGAGAGTTGGAGTAAGAACACACTCTAAACCTGCCAAGGCCTCTCTAAGGATGAATCTGGATGAGAGCAACTTTATTGGCAGCCAACAGCTCTACTCCAGATGTTGACAATCAAGTTCCTGCTGACAGTAAAAAAGAAAACAAACCTTGCTAACCCTCAGGAAATTTCTACAGCACTTTGCTCATATTCTACCTACACACCTCTATATACACACTGGCCAAGGTCCAGCCCTTCTTAGCAGTGGAGAGAATACCCTGCCGCCACCTAGGCCACATGCCCAGTACATGGCCAGGAGGTGGTGCTGCATGGATGTTTCATTCTCCACCCCCCAGTTTTATCCTTGTTCATCCCAGGCTGTAAACCTGAGCCACTCTAGTGGAGCCATGTGGGGAGGATTAACTCTCTTCACACAATGTTTATGTCTGTGATTTCCTTTTGCCAGCTCACATTGGTGATATCTAGGCCCATGTGACCTGCCTGCTGGATAAGCTGATAAAAACACTGAAAGGACATGTGGGTCAAACACCACTTCACAGAACTGCCTTAACTTTTCCTTCCGCACTCTCTCATTAACACTTGAGGGCACATGGCTCCGGGATGGTTTCTGGCACAGCCCTGGCTGACTAGGCCTTGATGTGGGGAGTGAATCTGTTGTTGAAGAGGCAAACCCCCTGCACATTCGCACATTCCTGGGCCACTCCTCTGTTTCCTCACATTCATGTCAACACTCACTGATTGCTTTATCAGTCCTACGTTCTGGGCCACAGCAGTATTTGTCCAAATTAGCATCCGTTTGCTTTGCAAACTACACTCAGGCCTTGGCAGACACTGAGCAGCTGCTCACTGGTGTCCCCAACAGAGCCCTTGTTTGCTCTCTGTGTTGTCAGCAAACAGACCGCCCTGAACAAGCTGGAGGAGTTCAAGCTGAGCAGCAGGTACACGGGTCCTCCCAAACTGTTATGTACCTTCCTCCCATCCTTGGCTCCTGAAGCATCTGTCAAGAGATGTAGCAGTGTGCCTACAAAAGTTTTGAATATCCACTGAGTCCATTCACCCAACCTCTGTGTGGCAGCTGTTGACACCCTAGTAACCCTTATTCTGGGAAGGAAATAGGTTGGAACTGGTAGTGCTAAAACATTAAAACCATCTATCTCTACTACACAATCACTTGGATTTATAACTCTCTGCCCTTCCAGAAGGGGGATTGATCCTTTAGTTGGAGGTTCTGCTTCCTCCTCTGTGTAATGAAACTTAGACTCTTGTTGAGATGATAAAGGAAGCTTGTTAGAGAAGGTACTAAGAACAGGATTTAGGATTTGATACATGCACCCTCAATGTTGGCATAGGCTTGCCATATGAGTGGCGACAAGTGATGAGGTTCTAGGTGTTGATAGTAGTTTGCTATGTGCTTTACCCAACATAAGGATCTGTCCAAGCAGAAAATGTGATGTCATGAGAACTCTGTGGGACAGACGTGGCAGGTCTCAGCCTGACCAATTGAGCTGGGGTCCTGTCTCACTTCTTTGAGTTCACAACATTTCTTTCTCCCTTATTCTATGGGTCCTGCTAAGTTCTTCTCTGAATACACTTACCGTGCTAATATGACCATTTCCTGGTTCGGTAGGTTCTATAGATTGTGTCTACCTCATTCCTCTCTGATCCTACAGTTGTGTGTGTAGCATATTGGGGCTCCCAAGAGTTTCTTTCCACATCATCTTCTGTATCTTGAGGGACCAAGTAGATGGCACCTCACTAGGTCCTCACGGGTTGACTTCCAGTAATGCTTCCTCCAAAAATGTCACTTTAGCTAGCAGAAAAATCTAATGAAATTCTTACAAGGGGACTGCAAACTCCTTCCAAGACACACATGGCCTACTGATGAAGGCTGTTCCACCATATCTCTCCTGTTACTACCTGTCCCTTGGCCATGAAGATCTTCTCTGAGCCTTCTGAAAGGAACACACTGCAACATTCTCAGTTGGCAATGAGGGCAACAATATCCTGCAGAATTCTGACTTGGTAAAGAGGCTAGGAAAACAAGGGGCATAAGACAGTCCCAAGAAGCTCTTCTCTGGAAGGTGGAGCACACAAGGCTTGTCATTGTTGGGCAGTAGAGCTGCCACACCCTACTTCCCAGAGCACAGACCCAGACACACTGGTGCCTGAGTTTCATTTCCTGGCAGAATTGAAGAATATTGTTGGTGTCTACCCTCTCATACCTGATTCAATTTGGCTTGACACCACTCTCTCCAAGTCAGCATAGACTCTGGTTTGTTCACTCCAGTACTCACAACTGTTCCCCCAGTCATTGTCTGCTCAAACCTGTTTTATTTTTTCATGGTTTTCCTTTCCTAGTTATTTCTAGATACAGTAGTCCCTAGGCACACTTAAGCTTCTAGGGGACAGAGAAATAATAAATAAAGGGTGCTGTTCTCACCCTTTATGGCTTTATTTCAGCTTCTTGATCTTTGACTTTCTATATTTTGCCAATGACCAGGAGGGACTGCAGTGTAGCCACAAAGCAACTTAGCAAGGGTCAAGGGTAGGGATTTCCCACCCCCCTGTGAGCTGTGCATCCCCTTACTGGCAAAGGAAAGTGCCAGATTGTCAACTCAGAACTGGAATATCTGCACATCAATGCTGTAAAATAACACTTTCTTCAAAAGGTCGTGCGTTTAGCAATTATTTTTCTGATCAGAACAAAGATTCATGGCTATTTCTTTGGTGCTGATATGACAAAGAAGTTGTTGATTGGGGTGGAATCACTAAACTAAATTCACAATTCTTTTTATTCTTGCATTTCCTTAATTAATTTGAAAAAGGCTTTGTTTCTTTTCCTTTCCCCAAATAATAAAATATAGAACACAAGGATGTATAGATGTGTAATATAGGCTAAAAAGAATAAGAAGAGGGGGCCAAGCGGTGGCGCTGAAGGTAAGGTGCCTGTGCTAACCTAGGACGGACCGCAGTTCGATCCCCCCGTTCCTCATATGGTCCCCCGTGCCTGCCAGGCGCGACTTCTGAGCGAATAGCCAGGAGTAACCCCTGAGCGTCATCAGGTGTGGCCCAAAAACCAAAAGAAAAAAAAAGAAGAAGAAGAAGAAAGAATCATTTAAGAAAAGACCAAAATATCTCATGATTGTATATTTTTAAGTCCAGTGTCCTGAAGAAAAAAAAAAGAAAACATTATATAATACATTACAGTCTTGTTGGGATTTTGTTTGTGTTTTGTACATTGGCTTAACTTGAAATCTGAGAAATTTTGATGGATAGCCCTTACTCTTCATCTCTCCTGAGAAGGGCCCATTTCACAGTAAGATTTCCCAGTCCACCAATGAGCCTTTAGTTACAACTCTTACCATCTTTAGCCTACAAGAGGCTCTGTTCCTCTTTTCTGTTTCTAATTTCTTCCTAAAATCCCTTTTCCAAGACCTTTCTCAAGTAAATTCTCTGCACTTCCTTTTATAATTTTTCCCCAAAGAAGTTTTGCTCTTGTTGTTTTCTTCTTATCCTCCCTTGTTTCCCATCTAGTCTATGATCTTGCTTTAAGGCACTGGGGGGGAAACATAACAAGTAGTCCAACAATTTCACTTTATTGAAAATTATGTTGTGTGTTGTCTCATTCATAGGAGGTTGTATGACTTACATATTTCCAATATCCAGAACAGAAGCCAGGAACATAGTACCGAGTTAGGGTGCTTGTCCTGCAAGTAAGTGACTGATCCCAATGTGATTAACCCAGCATCATCAGAAATGATTCCTGCATACAAATCATTGAACACATCAGAATGGCCCAACAACCTTCCTCTTCAAATCACCAATATACAGAACAGTGTTGTAAATTGGAGGCTTTAAGAAATACTGCAAATTTATACTTTGTTGGGACCTCTCAAGAAATGTCACCAGGGGCCCGGGAGATAGCATGGAGGTAAGGCGTTTGCCTTTCATGCAAAAGGTCATCGGTTCGAATCCCGGTGCCCCATATGGTCCCCCGTGCCTGCCAGGAGCAATTTCTGAGCATGGAGCCAGGAGTAACCCCTGAGCACTGCCGGGTGTGACCCCCCCC
>PVKC010027745.1:0-15676 GCA_004027635.1 Crocidura indochinensis | reverse complement strand
GTGGTGTTCTATACATGACGGAAACCCAAACTCAATTATGTATGTAATCAAGGTGTTAAAATAAAAAAAAAACTTTAAAAAATATTTGCCAAGTTACATTTTAAGAACCATCCATGAATAATTATATATGTGTATATATACATATATAATGTATAGACATTGTAAAAGAAAAGGAATTTTTGTCATTCTATAATATATTATATAAGACTTAGGTAAATTAAGTAACTTGTTTCAGGCTTAACAGACATTCAGTGGAAGGATAAAAATATATTTTTCTCCCAACCACAATTCTTTTTTCTTAAACAAAGCTATTTAACCCATAATTTTACAGATAACTCTTTAACATTATTTTTATTTGAAATTTGAGCAAGCAAATTTGTCTATGAATTGATTATATAATCATATGTCTTAAAATTACCCTCTAATGAGCATCAATAATGTTAGTATCAGGGCTGGAGCGATAGTACAGAGAATGTTCACCTTACACATAGCTTACACGGGACAGTCCTGAGTTCGATCCCCAGCATCCCATATAGTCCCTCAGTTTGCCAGGAGATATTTCTGAGCACAGGTCCAGGAGTAACTCCAGAGCACAGCAGGGTATGACCCAAAAACAAACAAATAAAAATGAATGTCGTATCACCTCAATTATTTTAATTAGATAATTTAAATTATTTAAGTAAAACTTTCCTTCTTAAACCTTCTTAAGAAATTATACAAGGGGCCGTCGAGGTGGCACTAGAGGTAAGGGGTCTGTCTGCCTTGCAAGTGCTAGCTAAGGAAGGACTGTGATTTGATCCCCAGGCTTCCCATATGGTCCCCCCAAGCCAGGGGCAATTTCCAAGCGATTAGCCAGGAGTAACCCCTGAGCATCAAACGGGTGTGGCCCAACCCCCCCACCCGCCAAAAAGGAAAGAAATTATACAAAGGGGTGTTTTTTACATGACTGAATCCCAACTACAATAATGTTTATAATCAAGGTGTTCAAATAAAATATTTTAAAAAGACATCATACAAATACTTAAAATTTTAAAGTACAAATAAAACAGTTAAATTCTTAGCAGGTTCTTCAAACCCTATGTTCTTCAAACCCTATGTTAGCTGAAATTAGCCAATTTTTCAGTCATATATTTACTAAAATTCCTTTATGATCTCTGCTTTAAAAGTGCATATCTAACTTTTTTATTGCTTCTGTTTTGGGGGATGAGAATGGTTGTGGTTGTTTGGGGTAAATACATGGGGGTAATGAGGGCTTACGCTGAATTGCACTCTGGTATCATTCTTGGCAGCCTCCGGGGACCATATGGGATGATGAGATCAGACCTATGTCAGCCATGTACAAAATAGGTACTCTCTGTACCATAGTACTACCTTACTTTCTGTACAAACACTCTGACCACAAAGTGGACTACTTTTATTTCTTTAATCATATATTTTTTATGTTATATCTAAGGATTTTTTTTTTGTTTTTTGGGTTACACTCGGCACAGCTCAGGGGCTACTCCTGCTTCTACACTCAGAAATCCGCCCCCAGCAGGCTCAGGGGACCATATGGGATGTTGGGATTTGAACCACCATCCTTCTACATGCAAGGCAAATGCTTTACCTCCATACCATCTCTCTGGCCCCATATCTAAGGATTTTGCATGATGGTCTTTTACCAAAAATCTTCTTATTTCATATCTGTTTTAAAATAACATATTTTCGGGGCCGGGCGGTAGCGCTGGAGATAAGGTGCCTGTGCTAACCTAGGACGGACTGCGGTTCGATCCCCCGGTTCCCCATATGGTTCCCCGTGCCTGCCAGGAGCGACCTCTGAGCGAATAGCCAGGAGTAACCCCTGAGTGTCACCGGGTGTGACCCAAAAACCAAAAATAAAATAAAATAAAATAAAATAAAATAAAATAAAATAAAATAAAATAAAATAAAATAAAATAAAATAAAATAAAATAAAATAAAATGAAATAACATATTTTCGGGCCCGGAGAGATAGCACAGCGGCGTTTGCCATGCAAGCAGCCGATCCAGGACCAAAGGTGGTTGGTTCAAATCCTGGTGTACCTTATGGTCCTCCATGCCTGCCAGAAGCTATTTCTGAGCAGACAGCCAAGAGTAACCCCTGAGCACTGCCGGATGTGACCAAAAAAAAAAAAAAAATACCAACATTTTCATCTCTTTGCTCAAATAGTTCCAAAGTACTGTCTTCACTTCCTCATATTGTAAACTATGAAAATATAAATATGACAATATCTTTGTTTTCATCTTTTTAAATTAACTTGCAATAATTTTACATTATTTTATTTTAGTTACTATTTGATCCATATTATTCCACTATGCAATTATTAACTCTGAGATGTATGTTAATCCCTTCCCTTCGTATTCATATTTAACATAATATTATTTAAAAGGGATGCAGTAACTAAAATTTGAACATGCACAATAAAATTAATGAATATAAATTGTACGATAAGAAAAGGACAGAAAATTAGAAAATATTGCATTAATTTATTTGAATGTTAAAGGCACAGCTGTAGGTTAAATGCTGTGACCACTGTTTGGTTAATTAATCAAATCTCAGGGGCCCGGGATATAGCATGGAGGTAAAGCATTTGCCTTTCATGCAAAAGGTCATCGGTTCGAATCCCGGTGCCCCATATGGTCCCCCGTGCCTGCCAGGAGCCATTTCTGAGCATGGAGCCAGGAGTAACCCCTGAGCACTGCCGGGTGTGACCCAAAAACAAACAAACAAAAAAAAATCTCTAATAGGATACTAAACTCTAACTGGTCAGATAAACACACTAGATCTTAAAAAAATTCATGGGGACAATTATATAGATTGGTTTAGGATAAGGTTAAGGCTTTATATTAAGGCTTTATGTTTCTTTTGAGAAAACAGGTGTTTGTGCTGGCACTCAGGAAATATTCCTAGTTCTTGGGTCAAGGGACTATATTTGATGTCAAGAATTGAACTGTATAGTTAGCTTGTAAAGCAAGCTCCTTAATCATTTCAGTAATGAAGATCCTACAATATGTGGTAACTTAGATATGTTCTATTTAGTTCTAGTGCACAATTAACTTTGAGAATAATACATAAAAACATTGTGTCTGAAGACATAGTCATTACATGGTGGGGAAAAAGTGTTGTGCTGCATGCAGCAAACCCTCGTTTGATCTTCACCACTATACGTGGTCCCAAAAGCACTACCAGGAATAATCCCTAAACAAAGGGGCAGGTGTAAGTCTTGATCATCACCAGGATGGTCCTAAAACAATATTGAAGGGAAAGATTTAGAAATGAATAAGAAGTTTAGAATTTAGATATTTCTAGAATCTATAACTTGATTATGTTGACATTTAGGACTTGTAAATTTTTAACCTATCATATAAAAGACAGGGTAGAAGGTGTTACATGAAAATTAGGAATCTGGGGCCTGGGAGATAGCATGGAGGTAAGGCATTTGCCTTTCATGCAAAAGGTCATCGGTTCGAATCCCGGTGCCCCATATGGTCCCTCGTGCCTGCCAGGAGCAATTTCTGAGCATGGAGTCAGGAGTAACCTCTGAGCACTGCCAGGTGTGACCCAAAAACCACAAAAAAAAAAAAAGAAAAGAAAAAAAAAAGAAAATTAGGAATCTATTCTTCAAAACATGGCCACAAACCTGGCTCAAAACCACAATTTGATGACCCTTTAAATGCAGGTCTTAATTATCATTTTCGTAAACTTCAACCCTTCCTACTAATGTCTCTTTTTCCTATGATTTGATACATAACTATTGTCTTAAATATGTCCTACACGACATTGCAAAATCATTTTGTTGTAACTAGCCACATTAAAAAATACACCTCTTATTCATTATGTGAATTTAGATTATTTGATTTTAAGCTCTAGGAACATTAAATTTTGTAATTCAACATTAATAACACATATTGTTCTTATTTTTTGTTTATTTGGGGGCTACACCTGGCAATGTTCAAGGTTACTCCTTGCTCTACACTCAGAAATTAGTCCTACTGTTGTTTAAGATGTTATAGCGGATGCCAGGGATTGAACCGGAATGGGACAAATACAAGGTGAGCATTTTACCTCGTATAATATTATCGTTTCTTCCCCCACTCTTCTTTATTTACTTCTAATAAATGATGACTCCAGCTGAAAAAAATTCCATGAGATTCCTTATTCAATTGTTTTGCCTATATGATCTTATATTGTCAGAGCTACAAAACTTTGGTAAATGATTTTGTCCTATTGCCTTTCAGAGAAAATATTTTATATTGAAAATTTCCTCTGCTATTTATAGGTTGTATTAAGATTATGAGCGATTGTAGATTATTGGGCCAAAAGTATAATTTTTTCTTTCCATTCTTATTTTAGTATTGGAGAAAATTATAGTCTCAAAGTCTTTTTATAGTCTGACTTTCTGGCTTCTCCTGCTGCCCAAGGATGGAGACATTCTCTTGTTCTCACCTCAGCTCAAAAATTTCTCAGATCATGGAAACCTATTCACCAAGAATATCACACTTCATAATTATAGAAACCCAGGGGGAAAAAGGTACAGAGATACTGGAAGCTGTCCCAGGAGCTGCCATATATGAAGTACAGTATTATTAAAATTTAAAAGCAATCCTGAAGACATACAATCCAACTGAGTCTTCTTAACCCCACTTAATCTATAATTAGAGATGTTCTAACCTTTCAAAATATAAAATTAGCATTATTGGGGAAGAAAATTGGGATATTTGGTTAATTCTTCATGAATTCAGTTTCATAAGAGTGGGAAGAAAATTTCATGCTCTCAAGGTCACAATAATTCAGCCCTATGTTCCCTACCCAAAGCCCTTTATTTAATTTGAGGACATGCATTAGAAGAACCTATCTTTTCCTTACATATTAAGATCTGATGCCAATTTAGATAGGAAACTATTTAACTCTTATACTCTGTGAAGTCTACCAGGCATTTTTGTGAAGGTGTCTCTGTTCTTTGGCCTTAGTTTTCACTAGAAAATTGATTATATATTATAGCATGTGTTTATATCCCCATAACTTGAAATTCCTGTTCTAGAGATTTAATGATCACTCACCAATTTCTTACAACAATAATCCCAACTCACCTGCATTAGCTCATATTTATTGACATACAAATCATACCTCTAAATGACATTCTTTAATAAAAACTGAACCTCATATCCTTGTGCTCCTACAAAGCTTTCTTGACTCAAAATCAATTTAGAGCCATAAAAATCAAAATAGTCTTTGTCATCTCATAGTGAAACTAGCACTTTTCTGAAATGTCATTTATTCTCAGTATTTTTTTTTTTTTTTTGGTTTTTGGGTCACACCCGGCAGTGCTCAGGGGTTACTCCTGGCTCCATGATCAGAAATTGCTTCTGACAGGCACAGGGGACTATATGGGGCACCGGGATTCGAACCAATGACCTTTTGCATGAAAAGCAAACGCCTTACCTCCATGCTATTTCCCAGGCCCATATTCTCAGTATTTTTAAAATTATTCTCAATGATTATCAGTGATTTTACAGTTGTTTTAAAATGATTTTACACATTTTGTTTTATTTAAATAAATATTGAATATTAATAAAAATGTCTCTCCTTTTGATGTTAAGTCATCCTCTGCATTATTTATTTATGCCATTCTAAATTTGGCCTTTCTTTATAGAAGCTTTATAAACTTTTATCTTAATAGGCTTATGGCAAATATTTTCAATGTTTTTCTAAATTTGATAGAATCTGCTCGACAGTTACTGAACTATAAAAAAATTTGTGCTTTATTCCTGTGGTCTACTGGAGATTAATATGAATTGTTCTAAATCATGATTATTAAAACATGTGTGGCCCCTTTAGAAAGGGCTACTTTACATAGACACAATTTCAAGCTCATTTGTATTTTATAATTTATATATGTATAAATTATGTATATATCTTGTGTCTTTATAAGAGTTTATCAAGAACTGTTACAAAGAGTTATAAAGAGTTCTTATAAAGAACTCTGTACATAGAATCATTTCTCTTTTTTCAAATGAAGTTTGTAAATCTCTAGCTCAAATTACTGAAGAAAAATTAAATATTGTCATGGAATTTTCACAGAAGAAGAAAGGCATGATTTATGGTGTTTTTTGTTTTTCTGGTTCTAAGGTTTTATCTTAAGATAGTAGAGATGGGAAAGCTGACAACTATGAATCAAAGAAAAATAAAATTAAGAAAAAATAGAATCAGCTCAGACAAATATTGAATAATATTCTTTGAATCTAAAGAAATATCTGCTGAAGATGTGCTTCCTTTTGTTTAGACATATATACAGAACTAAATTTATGTTAAGCTTAAGAGTTAAGTTAAAGCTATATTTAGTCAAGTTTAATCTAACAGACCTGGAATACTTAAGGCCTATGAGGTATAACCATAGTGGTTTAAGTAATTTTTCCATAAAAAGACTACTATTGTAGTAGTCTTTTAAATCTATTTTTAACCTATTAGAGTTTTATAATGGTTCCATTTTCTTTTTTTATTCTTTTTTTTTTTTTTGATTTTTGGGTCACACCTGGCAGTGCTCAGGGGTTACTCCTGACTCCATGCTCAGAAATTGCCCCTGGCAGGCACAGGGGACCATATGGGGCACCGGGATTCGAACCGATGACTTTTTGCATGAAAGGCAAACGCCTTACCTCCATGCTATCTTTTTTTATTCTTGATATATTCTTTCTTTCTTATTTGTATGAATCTACCTCTACCTCTGCGATATATTGATTTTAAACAAATACTTTTCAAAGACCAAATAATCAATTTTAAGACTTTTTGACATATCACATACAAATAAAAATTAGAATATATGTGTACCTAGAAATATATATGTACTCCTCAATTTCATGTACTTATCTTGTAATTGATGAGTTTATAGGCATTAATTAATTGTTATATATTTCATTATAAAATTCGTATACAGTATTTTAGTATGTTAATTTGAAAACTTGGCTTTATATTCATTAAGAATATATGTAGCTTTTCATCTAAAATTTATTCCATAAATTTCATAGGACATCTATACAAAATTCTACTTGAGATCATCTTCTTGTAAAATATTTCTCTACCAGAAGATTTGTATACTTTTTTCTCCTGAAATCTAACCTAATACTAGCTTTTCTGTCTATGAAAATTGTAAAGCAATGTTTAATATTAGATTATTGTACTGCCTACACAATATTATGAAACTGTTGCTTTGGCATGAAAACTTACTAAATATTTCAATGTTATTTTAAGTGATTTTAGAATTCTAAACCTCTAGAAGCAGTTGCTTATGTCAAGGCATAGATTTCAAAATGTGAAAGTTCATGAGTTTTTTTAATATTTATGTTCTTACTATTTTACTGATTAATACAGTTATTTTATTCACTATATTTCTTTACAATAATTAAATGGTAATTGATGAAGGTATAAATTTTTGAGGTTTGTAAGTGTTTAGAATAACCACTTGAATGCTGGCTATATTTTCAAAAGCTTACAGAATTTAAAAGACAAAAGGTCTTAATTTCTATAGTTATTAGTGATCAAGATAATTATACAAAGATTATCCACAAAGAAAACTACAGTATGTATACAAATAATAAAATTCATATATAATGGTTATATAGATTAGAGTACATTTAATTGGAAAATAAATAAAATGAATATCATGTCTCTATACTAGAAAGACTTCAGTGTAACTACTTCAATCTATTCTAATTGACATGTGTTACTATGACTTAAATGGTCATACTGTGATTCACCTTAATATGTGAGAAAATCAAAATGGTCTCTCCACTATAGATGTTTCTTCTGTGGACAGAAGTATATACTTAAATAAGAACTATTTTTAAAAATAGCTATTGTGAGGTTATTAATAACAAAAAGAAAGTCCAGGTATAGAGGGTCTCACGAGAATAAATCAATCTGCAAAATTTTGTCTAGTTAATAATGTTTAAGTTTTTGACTTTTTCATGGCAATTCTTGTTTTACCTTAGAATCCCAAATGGTGGAAATCAAGGTCATGCTTATTTATTATAAACTTTTATTAATAGGGACCAAGAGCGTATATTTTATTTTATTTCATTTTTTAATTTTTTAACTTATATTTTATTGACACAATTGTGATCTACATAGTCCTTCATAGCTGAATTTCAGATATACAGTGATTTAAGGCCATTCCCACCACCAGTATCAACCTCCCTCCACTAATAGACCCAATGTGTATCCCATACCACCACCTTTCCCCCCTGGCTTGCCAGTATAACAGGCCCATTTAAGTTTTGATTGTTAAAGTTTTGGTCCCTTGATTTTATTTTCATTGACTTTGGCTTGGATATTTGATTCTAGTCTTATCTTTTTTCACCACTAAAGCATTTGAGACCTCTTGGCCCCTGGTCTTTTCTTTATTCCCTTCTTGGTTTGATAGAAAAATGCAGGAACATGTGGTGAAAAAAGTAATCCATGCCCTAAGCTTATATCAAAAAGTTGAGAGACCCTATTTAAAAGACAGTAAGTAAATAATAAAATAAAAAGTGTGGCAGGATTGTTTGATTTTTTTTTTTTGGTCATAGACATATCAAAAGATGGGGAAAATAAAAGGGAAAACATTTGAGCTAAAAACAGGGAGACTATACATAAAATATCCTACTATAAGACTATCTACAGGCCCCAGTCATATTAAATTGTCTAATCCTAAAGTCTTTGTGTTCCAGTAAAAGTTCGTCACAATCCTTGGTGTCATGTTCAGGTTTCTATAGTTAGTGATCCTGGTTCTTTACAGATCTTATGTCGAAGTCAGGGTGATACAGAGTGTCTTCTGGTTTTATCTCACCATGAGGTGGCCAAGCAGAGAACTTGCCCTTAAAGCAAATTGTTGTTGTTACAAAGTTGTCAGGATGTCATATGAACCCACTCTGGAGCAAGTTGATGCTAGGGAAGCATGAGGACCTTCCCTAGTAGAAGTCCAATTCCTAATGATGGTTCAAAAAACTATGCTGGTTTCATAGATGGGATCCAAGGTTCAGGAGTGAATAGCCAATGTTGGATCTTCTGAAGCCTGATAAGTTTCTATGAAAATTGTTCAAGGTGTAAGGCCCCACTTCAATATAAAATTTATGTGTTCCTGTATCTATTAGATAAGAACTTGTTATAAGATTTCCCATTTTAATATGCCTATGCAAAAAGATACTTGATACTACGGGTGTATATGGGGGGGGGTGAAAATAACCAGCTAGACAATTCAATAGACTGGTTCTAATAAATTCGGAACCCAAGAGAAACTTATCTACTAGAATGTCCTACTAAATATATCCAAAAAAAAAAGAATAGGGGAAAACTGCCACTACATAAGGAAATAGACAATAAGAATTGTATATATTAAGGAAATACTTCTAAATAAATATTCAAAAGAGATATAGATGTACCCAGTAAGTCTTTTGAAATAGTCTGGGGGTGTGGATAAAATCATTCTTTGTAACTATGTAGAATTCCATGTTATATATGTATAACATACATTGTTTTGGACATCTAGTTTGAGTCCAAGTCTTAGCTATTGTACAGAATGCTGCAATGAATAGCAATGTGTACACATTCTTTTGGATGAAGATTTGTCTGTCCTGGGGATAGATACCAAAAAGGGAGAATGCTGGGTCATATGGCAGCTCAATTTTGAACTTAATGAGGACACAAGAATGTATTTTTTATTAAAACCATCAAATTATGAGGTGTTTATATATATTTATTTATATTTTGGGGAGTTTTTTTTTGGGGGGGTCACACCCGGCAGCGCTCAGGGGTTACTCCTGGCTCTATGCTCAGAAATTGCTCCTGGCAGTCTCAGGGGACCATACGGGATGCTGGGATTCGAACCACCGTCCTTCTGCATCTAAAGCAAACACCTTACCACTGTGCTATTTCTCTGGCCCCCATTTTTATATATTTAAGTCATCTGTAATAATTTACTTATAAATTAAGTTTTCATATTGTTACATAGTAGTTACATATACTATGCATGTACATATACACAAACATATACATATGTGCATATATATTATATGTGTACATATACATGTACTTTGTAGTTACATATAAATTTAGTGCGTGGAATGACATTCTGGATGCCAGATAGACAAAATATTAGAGATATATCACATGTCAAACAGTGTAAAATAATCAAATAATATATGAGATATTAGTGATAATTCACAGCTATCTTTGCACTTTAGTTTTATTTTCTTCTAATATCTAACCACATCCCTTATTTATTATATATTTCCAAGAGTAATTCATTTCTTTCAACAGAGTCAAAGCATGGTTGAAACAAATGAGTTAAACTGTTTTAATTCATGAATCAATATAGAAATGCATGTATGCCAAGCTACAGCTCCCATATTTATTTTTCATTTACTTTCTAAATTATTTTCTTATAATGTCATTTCAGTTTGGTTCTGTTTTATTACTATATTGTATATATGCAAATACTGAAATGAAAATATCAAAGATGTCTACATATAGACAGATATACCAAAGAAGCATTTTAGCTTTTCACACTCCATAGGATGATCAAATTAGACTTTGCAAACAACATCAAATACTGATTTGGCAAGAGATACCAATTTTCATGTATTTTAGTATTACATCAGAATCAATTCTAGTTCCAATCCTCTCTATCATCTAATGCTCTATTAGGATGATCACTGTATAGAGTTTTTGAGGCTAAAATATGTTGATACCCTTTTTGGGAACAAATTATAAATTTTATCATCTCTTGCTTGCATGACAAAAATTATACAGGGAATCAAATATACAATTCATAGTCACAATTAATGAAGAATATCTCTAATTTTGAAGAGAAAAATATTGTCATGATAGTGCTGGAAAGTTTTTGGTTACCGTTCTCATTCTCAGACTAGCTTTCTGTTTTTTATGTTAATTGAAACACACATATTTATAAGATAAAACAGAATTACAATAAAGTTACACATGTAAAATGTAGCACATGGTCTCTTTCCCATCAGAGAAATAAGCCCAATGACTGCTATTATAACTTCTTAGAAGGTAAAATCTAAAGACTGATTCTGAACTTAGTCACGTTATTGATGACCCAAATCCATTTGTACTCCTTATGGATGCAGAAGCTTTCAAACTTTATTTCCAGCTGCAGAGATATACTCAGGTAATAACTCAGCTAAAAAGATTTTTCCTCCTAGAATGAATTATGCTTCTGGTATTCTAAATTTTCTCAGGGCACTCAACCATAAAAATATATTATGTTTTTCTCTTGTGTAACTTGTATGGAAGAAGAGTTTGTCAAAACTGGCTGCTCAGCATTTAATGAGAACTTCCACTGCATTTGATCTGGAGTCAAACTGTATACATAAAGAGTGTAAACTGGAAGATTTGAGATTAAAGGTAACATTTATAAAAATAATAAATAAAAAGGGGAGAAATTTTTAAGATAAAATGAATGATGAAGTTGAAAAAGTCAACTATCATTTTCTTTTCTATTTTTGATAAGTGATAGGTGAATTTTTTTGTGTCAAAACCTAAAATTAGGGGTCTGAAATTATACTGAATTCTTTTTAATATAAAATTGTGAAATATTCTTCAGATGATTTTTTTTCTTACTTCCACCTAGTTGAATGTCAGGGGAAGAGAATACTCAATCTTCACATTGGTTTTGAAAAGGTCCTTAAGATTTTCAAGAATAATTTTAATTATATAGACTGTTACAAGATTAAAAAAATCAGGAAAGATAAGAATTTTTCCCTACACTTTAACAACCTAGATATAAAAACCATGATTTTTTTATAATGAAACTACTGCCTTGTTTTTAGTTTATATCAATATTGAATGGTATTAAACCTGCACATATATTCAAAAGTAATTCAATGATTATTTCATTTTAGACCACGTTGATTAAATGGCTAAATAGTCATTAGCAGTCCCAATTTTGACTCTGAGACAGAGATGTAATGCATAGCAAAATGTTAGTAGAAGTCTGATTAATATAATAATCGTGATTTATAAATACTATTAGAACAGAATTTGTTACACTTCATTGAGATAATTATGCTCATATTTACCTTTCTAGTAATAAAGGAGAAATCATGGTCCTACTTCCTGTGTACAAATAGCTTTATGATCTTCAACCTTAATCCTCAGAAGTTCATTTAATCTTGCTTTATTAGATAGCTACGACACCTCCGAAGTGTTACCTTGAACCATTTCTATGTGTCTTCACAAAAAAATTGATCTTTATGAACTCAAACATAGATGGTACCATAAAAAAGAAATGAAAATCAATCACTAAACTCAAATTTATTAGCAACAATTATGTAGCAATGTTGGGTTACACTTTATTTTACTGAGAAAAAGTTTATCCCTGGTTTCTTTGTATCTGTTTAAAACTTCGTTTCACCAAAACAGATTGTCTTATATGTAAACCTGGGCAGGAGGGGCTCAGGATAGCTGCCCACCTTACTGTGGCTCTGTACTCAATACAAAAGATAATTCTGGGGCTGGAGCAATAGCACAGAGGTGGGGCGTTTGCCATGCTCGGGGCTGAACCAGGACAGATCTAGGTTTGATCCCTGGCGTGCATTTCTCAGATGGGTTCCATATGTTCCCCCAAAGTCAGGAGCGATTTCTGAGTGCATAGCCAAGGAGTAATCCCCTAAGCATCACTGGGTGTGACCCCCAAAACAGAAAGCAACAAAAAATTCAACAAAAACGACAAACAAAGAAAAACAAACAAACCGGTATGGCAGGCAAAGAGGTTCTATACTAGGTAGAAGACTGACAGACTACACATATTTCATATTTCAGCCTGTTATGGACCATTTCATGCGCACCCCAATTCAGATTCGCTCACTTGGGGTTGGAGATAAGGTGAGTGGAGTGATTTTACATAGCAAAATATTACAAATGCTATATTTCTTTTAGTTATGTTCTTGTATTGTGAGGTGTATCTCTTACATAGCAGGGTACATAATAGTTGGATAAATTAATAAATTAAATGAGAACAAACATAAAGGTATAATAAAGTTATTTGTAACTCAGCATAAAATATTTAAGGCAGTGTTCAAAAACATGATAGATACTTGTCATATATCACATTCTAAAATCAAATTTCTAGTCACTTACCCAGAATCAAGCCCTCTCAAAATTTCTTGTACATATTGTGATGCTCCCAAGTTTGTAAAACTTCATAGTGATGATTTTATTTGCTTTAATTTTAAACCACACACATAAGTCATTACGTGAGTATGAAGCTGAGAATAAAATTGAAAGAAAGAAAGCTATTTGATTTAAATTTTGAATCACATGAGGATCATTTGTATATGATGCTGAAGTAATCTGAAGTTTAACAATGCAACACTATGAAACTTTTATCATAGTTTGTAAAATCTTTGGATACGTAATTGACTAAATATACTGGATATATGAGAGATACTGAAATTAGAATGTGAGTTGCAATACTTTTTTTTTAAACTAATCTTGGGAAATAGAGACGGAAATTTTTTAAAGATATTTACCCATGAAATTTAAAGGAGCAAGTAACGGAACCTTTAAACTGATAATTACATAATGACTGAAGTTTTGATTGCTATATGACCAGAGGTGCACATCTAAAACGCCTGAAGCAGTGCACCTGGGTCATTATTCAAAGAAATGAAATCACCCAATGTGCACTATCTGCTAAATTTTCATGCTTCAAGAAATAAATGTATTGATTGAAAGTAGAGTTTAGGGCTAACAAGTTATTCTCTTTTTTTCCCCAGGACTTCATGATCTTAGACTGAAACTTTTTCATAGAAAATGCCTTATTGTAAGTAAAATGATGTTCTGTAATAAATTAGAAATGTAATAAACGTCCATGCAATAAATTTCAATTTTCATATTGCAATAAATTTATTTAAGCAAAATAACTTAAAACTACACAAAATTTTGCTTGAAATCAAGATGTAAATAATTTTCATGTAAAAATTCTTTGCTATCAACGGGAAGATATGCCACATTTTTGCCAAATGAAGCAAGGGGTAAGTACTGTTATTTCTTATGTAGTATCTCTAAGAGGTTCTGTGCCAATACCTTCTCTTAGTGACTAGATTTTATTGTCTATGAAAAATTCTCTATTAGTGAAATCTGTTTGTGAATTCATTATTTGTAATTTGATATTTTTCAAGTTAGTCCTGATATTAATTTTTAACCATTTGAGGTCAATTTCATTCATAGATCTCCTTTAAAAAAACTATGCTTTCAAGACATTAAATTCAGTTTTTTTTTTAATTTTTGTTAAAGGTAATTACAAAAAAAGTATCAAACCTACTTATTCACTTACCCAAGATGAATTGGTTTATATTGTAATTTTAAAGATAGAAATTATGTTACAAGTGTAATAAATATAGGTGCCAAAAGAATTTCATCAACTGCTTGCTTTTTAAAATCTGGGAGCTAAACAGTCACCAAAGAATATTCATGGTTATTTATGTATATTATGTGTCTGTGGAGTTAAATGTTACAGAGAAGCAATAAGTCATCCAAATCACAGATTAACATGAAGTAATAAGGTATTCATGAATATGGCCTTTTGCTTAAAAAAAAAATCACATCCCAGGGTTTACTCCTGGATCTGTGTGCAGTAATCAATTTCATTAGGGCATGTGGCACAAATGGGAGGGTGAGATTGAACTGGGTCAAACATAAACAAGGCAAACACTCTATCCACTATACTATTGCTTAGACACCAAATTCATATTTTATTTGTATTGATATAAATATTTACATTAAACAAAATTTGATTTCCATAAGAAATATTCTTTTTCTTCTGTTGCCCCTTCAAACTGTTTATTACTTGAGTCAGTATAATAGATTTTTATAATAAATTAGCACTGAAAACAGGCTTATCAAAATTCAGTTAAAATGAAAATACAAGGTAATTCTAAGTGGCAACATATTAATTTTTAAAATGTAGTTAAATCATAGATCAAGAGAGTACCTCCAGAGTGCTCAGCATACATATAAATTTATAGGTAAATATCATTTTAATATTCATAATAGTAAAAATGTTTCTCATACAAAATTATATTCACTCCCAATTTTTTTTATATATGATTTATTCTAGAACATGAATTAAGTTAAGCTTTCCAGAATTCTGAGATTTTGAAGTGAGATTTTTCTGGGTTCTTCAAGATAGAATGTGAGAAATGGTGAGAAAAATATTCACCATATTATTAGCAATCATTTAAATCACTTTCCTCTCACAAATATCTGGTTCTTGCCCTTTAGTTTTACTTTAAAAACAGAAATTGATTCCTGGAAAGAAACCAACTTCACCCACAATAAAACCTAGTGCTTTGTGGTTAAATTAAGTTTGTGTCCTAAATTGAATATAAAAAGAAGTGATCAACCTGTGACTTTTTAAAATATGGCTTTAAAATATCATAGAATTGTTTATATTATAATTAAATTGTTTAATAATGTGTATATTAAAATACAAATTTATCTCTACTACCATGTTAAAATTATTATGAAAATAGTAGTTTTTAGACCCAACTAATTTTAGTTCATTTTGTATGAATAAATCGATGTGCATCATCTTCAGTTTTATTTATTAGTGATGTATCTGAAAATAAATTTCTGTAGCTCATAGTATTTCAACAG
>PVKC010027744.1:0-15658 GCA_004027635.1 Crocidura indochinensis | reverse complement strand
CTCCTCCTCCTCCTCCTTCTTCTCTCTCTCTTTTTTGATTTTTGGGTACACCTGGCAGCGCTTAGGGGTTACTCCTGGCTCTATGCTCAAAAATTGCTCCTGGCAAACTCGGGGGATCATATGGGGTGCCAGAACTCGAACCACCATCCTCTGTATGCAAAGCAAACTTTGCCTTACCTTCATGCTATCTCTCCGGCCCCTTTTTCTTCTCTCTCACTCTCTTTTTTTTTTAACAGAAAAGTGTATTGGAAAAGAAAAGCAGAAAGAAAAGAACAAAATCCTGTTTTCCCCCACAGCTCCAGCAATAGGAGAAAAGGGAAGAATCTATCACCAGTGACTGAAGCTGACTTGTAGAACCTGGAACCTCACACATGTCAGAAACCAGTCCTTGTGCCCCAGGTGGTGGGCAATAAAGTCCCTCCCTCCATAGAATTTCCCCCAGAGACCTCCCTGGCAATATGGGGAATACTGAGAGTAAAGTGAGAGATGCAGCTTCAAACAAAAAAAGGAACCAGGATAAAGCAATGCAGAAGCCCACTCTGGGTACTCTGCATAGATTGTAATCCTGAGGACTCAATTAGTAATAATCTCCTATATGATTTAACTGAAAAGGAGGGTGAAATGCTTAGTTTTCTCATTTCTATTTTCATATTCTCTCGATTCCTATTTGTGGTTTATTCAGCTCGAACCATGCTTTCTTTGAGTTCTATGAACATCCTTCATATTTCTTCTCTAAACTTTATATTTGAGAGGCTAAATAGATGTAGGCATTTATCAGGTCATCAATGCCGTCATCTTCATTCTCTATGCATGGTGTTGGCCAGCATTGTTTTCCTATTTTCACACTTGTAGTGTGTTGTTTTCTGCATGTTGTGCTAGGGTTCATTGACTAGGAGATGTGTGCAGCTGCTGAACAGCCACAATCCTCTGGCTCTGCCCTTTATAGGTGAGGCCATCTGACCTTTGTTCATGTTGGATTCTGCAGGCTCCTTTTTTTTTTTTTTTGACTTTTCATAATATATTTATTTAAGCACCATGATTACAAACATGTTTGTAGTTGGGGTTCAGTTATAGAAAAAAATACCTCTCTCTTCACCAGTGCTACATTCTTACCACCAAATTCCCCCATCTTCCTCCCCAAATCCCCTACCTGTATTCGAGATAGGCATTCTATTTCTCTCACTCATTACCATTGTCATGATAATTGTTAGTATAGTTATTTCTCTTACTATTTGTGGTAAGCTTCATATCATGGGCTGGTCATTCCAGCCCTCATCTCTATTGTCTCTGTATTGTATATTATTGCAATAATGTCTTTTATATTTCTTAAATCCCATAGATGAGTGAGACTATTCTGTGTCTAACTCTCTCCCTCTGTATTATTTCACTCAGCAGAATAGGTTCCATGTCCATCCATGTATAGGAAAATTTTATAACTTCATCTCTCGTGATAGCTGCATAGTATTCTATATAGTGCCTTGGTCAGTAGCTGCTTTGAAAAGCATGCAATGGGGGATTAGGCTCCACCCTTCGCAAAGTGAAAGTGTTCAGGCTGTTTAGTATGTTTAAAGGAACAATGGACTGGACTGTCAATAAAAGACAAGAGGATCTGAGAACAGAAATGAGAAAACTACCATAGAAATTATAGAACTGAAATACTTGGTAAGAGAAATACTTGGTAAGAGAAATAAAAAAAACTCCTTGGAAGAGTTACAGCTGCTGAGGACAGAATCAGTGAATTCAGAGACAAGGTGCAGAAAACCTCCAGACAACAATGCCTCAAAAATGAACAGATGAGAAGATAACGTTGGGATGAATTTAAGAGGAATATCATAAGAATCAATGAGGTCCAGAAGGGCAAGAAAGGCAACCCTGATGAAGAAGTAACAGTCTGAGAGATCATTGCTAAGACATTTCGAGAGCTGGAAAGCATTTGCTCCCAGATCTAGGAAGCCTGATGGGTACTATCTAGAAGAGGCCCAAATAAAAATATTCCAAGACACATCCTAATTAGAATGAGGAAAACCATAGATAGAATACAAAAAAAAAAAAAAGCAGCAATATCAAAGAGGGAAATTACATGTAAAGGTGTATCTAAAGATTTACCAAATAAAACCTTCTGTGCAGGAAGACAATAATGGATATGCTAAAGCAAACATGCAAGCAAGAGCCCAAAAAAAAAAATAAAAAGCACTTCATCAAGATTTCTTCACTGAGTCAGACTCTCATTCAGGCTTGAAAGAATGACACACACTTCATAGATAAACAACTCAAACTTCATAGACTCAAAACCATATTTACAAGACTAAAGACAAGGTGTATTTCACAAACACAACAAACTTTAACTGAAAGATAGCACAGAACTCCACAACAATAATTCCTGTCAACATTAATGAGCTAAAGGCACCATAAAAGAGACATAGAGTGTCAGGATAGACCAGGAAACTGAATTAACATTCTGCTACTTGCAAGAAACACATTTGAACATTCAGAGCAAATGCAAACTCAAAGTCAAAGGATGAAAAGCAACCCCTCCCTTTTTTTAAAGTACAGACAGAATTTTTTTATTATTTTTTGGATTTTGGGTCCTACCCAGCAGCACTCAGGGGTTCCTCCTGACTCTACACTCAGAAATTGCTCCTAGAAGGCTCGGGCGACCATATGGGATGCCGGGATTCAAACCACCATCCTTCTGTATGAAAGGCAAATGCCTTACCTCCATGATATCTCTCTGGCTGGAAAGCACCCCTTTAAGGAAATAAATCCCTCAAAAAGTTCTGGTGATCATACAAATATATGACAAGATAAAATTCAGACTCAAAAAAAAGTTATATGAGACAAAGAGGGTCATTTCTTAATGATTAAAGGAAGAGGAAAAATGTACACTCCTAAATATATACACACCTAATGAGGGACCAGCAAAATACTCAAACCAGCTACTAACACAATAGTAGCTGGAGATGTCAATACTATTGTCACCTTTTGATTAATCAAGTCCAGCAAGGAAATACTTTGAAGGAAAAAATCGGAGAGAAGGATTTAGCAAGTATATAGTGTATTTCATCCCCAAAAGGCTGAATGTGCATTTTTCTCCAAAGCACATGGGACATTCTCCAAGGTAGATCACATGCTGGGCTACAAAACATACATTCACAAAGTCAAGAATATAGAAATAATACTATCTTCTCAGATTATGATACACTGAAAATAGAAGTTAATCACAGACAGAAATTGAGCAATAATTCAAACACCTGGAAATTAAATAGCTCAGTGAGAAAATCAAAGAGAAAATAAAAAGATTCTTGGAAACAAATGAGAATGAGGATACAAGCTAACAGAATTTAAAGGATATAGCAAAAATGATTTAAGAGGAAAGTCATAGCTATGCAAATATTCATCAGGAAGAAAGAAAGTGCTCTAATTTGGAGACAGTACTCTATATTACTATTCATCATGGATATGCAAATCAAAACAACAATGAGAAACCATTTCACATTACAGACATTGGTATATATCAAAAAGAACAAAACTAGTAATGGTGTGAATTGGGTGAAAAAGAGATCCATATTCACTGCTGGTGGAAATGTCAATTAGTTCGGGTTTTCTGGGAAAACCCATAAAAAACTAGGAATTGGGATGGGGCTGGAGCACACGGAAGGTATTTGCCTTGCATTTGGTCGACCTGGGTTTGATCCTCGGCATCCCTTATGGTCCCTAGAATCTGCCAAAAGCCATTCCTGAGCTCAGAGCCAGGAGTAACCTTTGAGTTTTGCTGGATAACCCAAAAACAAAACAAACTAACAACAACAAAACCCAACTCAAATAAAAAAATAAACTAGAAATTGCCCTTCTCTTTGACCCAGCAATTCTACCCTTTGGAATATATCTCCAAAGACCAAAAACAAGATAGAGAAAAGACATTTGTACCCCTGTATTCCTTACAGCACTATCCACAATAGCCCAAATCTGGAAACAATTCAAGTGTCCTAGATGACTGGTTTATGATACATAAATATAATCAAATATTCCTTGGTCATAAGAAAAAATGAAACCAGATAATAAAGCAATCCATTCATGGATGGATCTGGAGCGTACCATGCAGAGTAGAATTAGAAGTAGAGAGGGGGCTGGAACAATAGCACAGCTGTAGGGTGTATGCCTTGCACATGGCCAATCCTGGAGGACCCCAGTTCAATTCCTGGTATCCCATATGGTCCCCAAAGCCTTCCAGGAGCGATTTCTGAGTGCAGAGCCAGGAGTAACCCCTGAGCACGACTTGGTGTGACCCAACACTCCCCTAAAAGATGTAGAGAGACCACTACAGAATTATTTCTCTCATATACAGAATATAAAGGAACATAATAGTGTTTAACAAATAATCATAAATAATTTGGGAATTACAAATTTCCAAAGACAAGGGAACAAAAACCATGAGGACTGGTCTTCAGTAGGAACCATGCCACAGAAAGGTAATACTGAGGGATAAGACAGAGAGGGGACAATGATTATGGAGGAGAGAAGTATTTAACTAGGAGGAGGAGATGTTGCTGAAAGGTGTTATGCATGAAACCCTGTCACCACAATTCTGTAAACTACAATGCAGAATCATATATATGTATATATGTGTACACATGTATACATATATATATATATATATATATATATATATACTTTTTTGAATAATGCCTCTTATAGATGCAAACTGGTGGGTGGGGGGCAAACAGGGTTGGGTATTAAAAATAATATAAAAATAATATAATTCCCCTAACATCCTTCAAAAGTAACTCATTTGTTTTATTTTGATTTTAAGTGTTATTATAAGCCAAGGATTAAAACATAGTCTGAAGGTATTGTATGTATCATGCTTTTCTTCTTTGGTGCTCAGTTGTTCTAGTTTCATCAATTGGAATCCAATCAATTTTTTACTACTACTACTACTACTACTACTACTACTACTACTACTACTACTACTGCTGCTGCTGCTGCTGCTGCTGCTGCTGCTGCTGCTGCTGCTGCTGCTGCTGCTGCTGCTGCTGCTGCTACTACTACTACTTGACTTTTTGGGCCACAACCAGAGGTACTCAGGGATTACTCCTGGCTCTATGCTTAAAAATTATTCCTGACAGGGTAGGGGAACCATATGGGATACCAGAATTGAATCTTGGTAAGCTGTGTGCAAGACAAATGCTCTACTCTCTGTGCTATTGCTCAGGCCCCAATTTGTAATTCTTTTGAATTTAATTTCACCGTGTTCATTTTTTTTGAATCTTTTTTTCTTGTGGTATGACAAATATGTCTAGTCTTCTAAAAATATATATATATATATATTGTGTCCTGAACCTGGAATCAACCACTTATATAATATGTTGCTTAGCATAATTTAGTTTGTTTTTTGGCCACACCCAGTGACACTCAGGGGTTACTTCTGGCTATGTGCCAGAAATCGTTCCTGGGGGCTGGAGAGAGAATACAGAAGTAGGGCATTTGCCTTTCTAGCAGCCAACCCAGGACCAATGGTGGTTTGAATCCTGGCATCCCATATGGTCCCCCGTGCCTGCCAGGAGCAATTTCTGAGCAGAGCCAAGAGTAACCACTAAGTGCTGTCAGGTGTGACCCAAAAACAAACAAACAAGCAAAAGAAATAGCTCCTAGCTTGGGATCAGCAGTGTGCAAGGCAAACGCCTTAGCACTGCACTAGTGTTCCGACCCCTACTTAGTATAAAATTTCATATTTATTTTTCTTTTAAAATTATTAAAATATGCCTGGAGAGATAGTATAGCGGCGTTTGCCTTGCAAGCAGCCTATCCAGAAGGTGGTTGGTTCGAATCCCGGTGTTCCATATGGTCCCCCGTGCCTGCCAGGAGCTATTTCTGAGCAGACAGCCAGGAGTAACCCCTGAGCACTGCCGGGTGTGGCCCCAAAACAAAACAAAACAAAATTAAAATATTAGTTAAAAAAATAAAATATTAGTTATATTGATCTTTGAATTTTGTTCTCAAATTTGATTTAAAAGTTTTACCTACCCCACAGTCACATAGATTTTTACTTTTACAGTTTTAAATTTTGCGCTTATGTCTTAGATCTACTTTTGGAAATAATTCTGTGTGTGTACATGTGCGTGATTGTGGTGCAGAAAGGTCTAAATGAGCCTTCTTACATGTCAATATCCAATTGTTTAAACCCCATTTGTTGAGCACTGTTCTGATATTTCCACTCTTTAGTTTCTTGATATTTGCGTTGAGAAATGATCATAAACATAAGGTTTTGTCATTTTTTGTACTCTCTTTACACTATTCCACACAATTTGCCCTCTCTGTTATAGCATTATAGAAACATTGGAAGTAGGAGACATTAGTCTCCTTTTTTTTGTTTTGCTTTTTTTGTTTTTGGGTCACACCAGTGGCACTCAGGGGTTACTCCTGGATCTGTGCTCAGAAATCGCTCCTGGCAGGGTCTGAGGAATATATGGGTTGCTGGAAATTAAACTCAGGTCTGTCCTGGGTCAGCATCATGCAAAGAAAACACCCTACCACTGTGCTATCACTTCGGCTGCTTAAAGTACTTTTATTTGCAGCACAAATGTGCTATCTCTCTGGCTCTCCAATTTTGTTTTTAAAATTTGTTTCGACTCTCCTAGTTCTATTGAATTTTCATATAAATTTTAAGACAGCAATAGTATGTCTGCACAAAAATATCTGCTGGGATATATGTAGGGTTTGCATTGTGTGTAAGATTAGTGGGGAATGTTAATGTCTTTTTTTTTTTTTTTTGGGTCACACCCGGCAGTGCTCAGGGGTTACTCCTGGCTCCATGCTCCGAAATTGCTCCTGGCAGGCACGGGGGACCATATGGGGCACCGGGATTCGAACCGATGACCTTTTGCATGAAAGGCAAACGCCTTACCTCCATGCTATCTCCCGGGCCCCGAATGCTGATGTCTTAATAAGCTCTCAACATGTAAGATCTTTCCATTTACTTATATCTTGAAATTTTCAGAGTTTCATTGTTCCTTCTGGTCTAAGGTTCCAGTCAGCAGATCACATCACCTTTGGTTGTCATGCTCTTTTGCCTCCTCTTAGCTATGACAGTTTATCAGACTTTCCTTGTTTTTGATTACTTGGACTGTTTTTAAAGAATGCTAATACTGTGAATATTATTCAATTGGGATTGGTGTCTGGAAGAAATCCCACTTAGTCATGGTTCATCAGGATTTTTTTTAATACATTGTTGGTTTCGATTTGCTAGCAAATCCTTGAGAAATTTTGTGCCTATGTTCACAAGAGGAATTATCTTGTAATTTTGTTTTCTTGCAACATATTTATTTGGTTTGACTATTTTGATAATCCTTGAGTGTGTTAGGAAGTATTCCGTTTGTTTCTATTTTCAGGAAGAGAATACAGAGGACTTTTATAATTGAATCCTTAAATGCCTTATAAAATTCACCAACAAAACTATTTGGGTCTGGTGCTTTTTGGGGGGAAATGTTATTTTTATTTATTTTTAAAATATAGGGTTGGGGGACGGAGACATAGCATGGAGGTAAGGTTTTTACCTTGCATGCAGAATGACAGTAGTTCAAATCCTTGCATCCCATATAAATCCTGAGCCTGCCAGGAGCGATTTCTGAGCATAGAGCCAGGAGGAACCCCTGAGTGCAGCCGTGTGTGACCCCCCCAAACAAACAAACAAACAAACAATAAAAAATTTAGGGGCTGGAGCAGTGGCACAGGAGTAGAGCATTTGCCTTGCGCATGGCTAACCTAGGACGAACCATAGTTCGATTCCCCAGCATCCCATATGGTCCCCAAAGCCAAGAGTGATTTCTGAGCGCAGAGCCAAGAGTAACCCCTGAGCATCACTGTGTGTGCCCCCCCCAAATCTAAGTCAAGCTCCCCACAAAGACCCTCACTGTGCCTCAGCCACTGCTGATTAGAAGCCATGTTCCGCCACCAGTAAGGTGAGCTGGGAATGACACCCCCCACAAGCCCTTGTCACCCCAACTTTGCAGGCCTCATTTTGTTGGGGCTGGGAAGCATGGAACCTAAGGACAGGTTTTAAATTTGGACACCATATAAGCGGCCATCCCCCTCACCAACCCTCACCGCACCTTAGCTGCCGCCTGTCAGAACCCCATACACCTCCTGATCAGGAGAGATCAGTGGGACCTGCGTGTACACACTCTGGCTTGCCCCATAAACCCCATTGATACTCCAGTCTATACCAGACAGTCCAAAGCAGACCAGGCCAACTTCTTTCTCCCTTAGAAAATATATAGTCACAAAACCAAAAGGAAAAAAACCCAACAAATTAGAATGTAACACTTCTACCATACTTGGGTAACCTTACATACTTATATTCCACATTTGAGTGAATTGAGCCAGTAATTGTCTTCCACCTCTTTCCTTATTTCAGTTGGCCTGATTATGTCCAGTTCCATCCATTCATGCTAGGGGTCCTGGTTTCCTCTTCTGCAATGGCAGAATAATATTTTGCTGACAATCCTTGAATGGGGCCTGCTGTACCTGATCAGTGCATGTTGGCATTATGGGATCAGATACATGTGGTAGAGTCCCCATTGATGAACTGCCAATACACCAAGTACTGTTGGTCAGTTCCAGGAAAAAGATTGTAAATCAGGTGTCTGAAGGAAGTTCAGTGTGGAGTGCTGTAAGAGCCTTGCCTGGTAAGGGGGAGAACAGTCGGATGAGGTAAAGAACTTATAGGACTTGACACAATGGAATTCTTGGTAAATAAAAAATAACAGTCTTGGGGCTGAATAGCACAGTGGTAAGGCGTTTGCCTTGCACTAAGGGACCTGGTTTGAATCCCAACATCCCATATGGTCCCCAGATCCTGTCAGGAGGGACTTCTGAGCGCAGAACCAGGAGTAACCCTAAGTGCCGCTGCCAGGTGCGACCCCAAAACAAAAGCCAAACAAACAAACAAAAAAAACCCCAAAACCAGTCTTTTAGCATGAATAAAAAGGAGGTGTGAGTCTTTGTTTTTATCGTCTACATACATCAACTAGTCAGTAGGTGTTTGTGGGAAGCCTCTAAAAAAGGGCTTGGAACTTGATTCAAGAATAGCTTCTGGGGGCTGGGAGATAGTTCAAAGGATTGGAGCATATGCTCTGCATATAGGTGGCCTGGGGTTAAATTTAGCACTTCAGTCCCTGAACACCAAGCACCCAGGGTGCTTAATAATAATGATGATGATGATGATGATGATGATGATAATGATGATGGTGATGATGTTAAATTCTGGAGAAGGATTCAGCTGTGAGCAATCAGTAGCCAGGATTCCAGGCCACCTGGAGGTTGCATGCCTCAGATTTAAAGGGGCACATGGTGGCACAGCACAGTATCTGCTACAGGTATTAATTCAAGAACCTTTCCAGATCATATAGAGCAACAAATTCACCCCTTGCACCTTCATTTCATAGCAAAAGAAACCAAGAATCACAGGGAATACTGAATTGTTTATCCCTTACAGATTTTCTTTTGTGTTAATTGCAAACACAAAAATGACTTGAACACGCCTGGCTCATTTTCTAAAGAAAAGAGTGTATGACACTTTTAATTTAAAAAATATTTGCATATTTCCATGACTGGTTAGCAATTGTGGTTTGTGCTCATCTATAGAAGTTTAGAGACAGTTCTTTTACTTTAGAAAGAACGCAAGCACGCAAACTGCTGTGATCAGAGTTCACTTCTCACCCATTCCACGCACATTCTGTTTCCCTCCTTGCGTCTCACATTATTCATTACACTGAAAATCCACACAGTGCCTGTGGCAACCACAGGAATCAGCATAACATTGAAATGCTTCCAACTAACATGAAGTGCCCTGCTTTGAGAATGGCGCTTTCTTTGCTCAGAAGGGTGTGATCCCTGAGTTGGTTGTAAAAGGACTGTTTCTGAACATGAACCAATATGCTCCCCTACTGATATATATTATATATCACTGAATATATATTCTGTAATGTGTGGACTGAATTCATTAAACAATAGCTGTCACATTTTGGAGACAACTGGGAGAAATCACCTGCTTTAGGAAAAATTTAAGGAATTATGACTTGCCCTAGGAATGATAATGGATATATAATTATGTTAAATTGTGTGTCTGTAAGTCAGAATGATAGTACAGTGGGACCGGCGCCTGACTTGAACACAGAGGACCAGGGTTTGAGCCCTAACATCCCATTATGGTCCCCCGATTATAGCCACGAGTGATCCCTGAACACAGCCAGGAGAAAGCTATGAGCATTGCCAGGTGAGGCCTGACTCTGCAAAAATTAAAGTGTCTGTGTATAAAAATGAATGTTGAAATATTTACAGATAGAATGATATAAGGTCTGAGATGAATTAAAAACATTTTTTTTTTTTGGAAAAGACAAATAGACTGAAAACAAGAATGACAAAATGTTGGTAATTACTGGAGCCCGGGTGTAGATAGAGAAAGGAAGGTTCATTTCCATCACTGTTTTGGTTTTCATGTGTGTTTAAAATTTTCCATAATAAAAAGTTAAAAAAATATTTTGGTCATGTCTGGTTTTAAAATTTTCACTTTACTGGGGAGAAGCTCAAATGAGGGGTTGTCTAGCTCAATATTGGTCTTCTGGCAGCGGGGGTGCCCTAGTTTAGAGGAGCATAGCCCAGCCTGCAACAACGTCCGGCTGGACCGCGGCTGTCAATGCTCCGCCCCTGGACCGCAGCGCCGCCCACTCATGGCTTGATCCGCGTGACCTGGGCAGCGGGGTGCACTGGACCGTGTAGATTGCGGGGTAGGATGGGGCCGGAGGAGGCAGGGAATGACTTTTCCTGAGTGCTCACTCTAGTCTTCAGTGTCAGCCGTGTTCTCAGTCTCACTGGGACTTTCGCTGAAGATCTTTGGGAGGGAGGCAGAAGAACCTACCGCTCTGTTTCTTTCCAGGGGTCGGGCCCCACTTCTCTCTAAATTTGTATTTGAAATGCATGCTTATTTTATTTCATTTTGGGGCCACATCTGGAAGTGCTCAGAGCTTACTCCGTACTTAGAAATTATTTCTGGTGCTTCTCAGAGGACCATTTGGAGGGCCAGGGACTGAACTTTGGCTAGCAAGGCCCTATCTACTGTACTGTACTATCGGTAACTCTGACCCCGCTTACTTATTTTAAACAGGTCGTGGTGAGAAGTTTAGAATGTCTCTAATGTTTTTTCGGGGTGGGGGGGGCGTTAAGTGAGTATTCCCGTTGGTGCTTAGGGAAATTCCCAGCAAGTGCTGACTCCCAGAGAGTTAGGAGGACCATCGGATGTTGGGAGAACTGGATCTCCTGCATGCATGTGCTCCAGTCCTTTTGAGCTCCCTGGCCTTTCTAAGATTTCTTTATATGTATATGTATATATGAACATTTATGTAAATACATCCGTTTCCTTTTCAGCTATTGTTCTTTAACTGATCCTAGATCACCTGGCTAGTCAAAGAAGTCATCAAGTATCTGATGCCTTAGTTGGTTTTCCACACCAGAGGATGAGCGTACCTGCATTTTTGGTGTAAACTAGAAACTAATAACAACAATATATTACACTTTCGGCATGTTTTTTTTTTCTGGGGGAGAGACACACAACTGGCAGTGCTCTGGACTTATTCCTATCTCTGTGCTAAGGTCTCCTGGTGGTGCATCGTATGCGGTGCCAGGGATAGAACCTAAGTTGTCTGCATGCTAAGTAAGCACCTTACTCACTGTACCATCATTCCTCCCTTGGATATTTTAATTTATTTTAGGCACCAGGGCTTATAGTACTGATAATAACAGGTCTCATGCATAATACAATTAAGCAACACACCCAATCACCATTGTTCCAGTATCTTTCCCACTCATTTTCCCTCATGTGAAATGTTTTTTTTTGTTTTTTTTTTTTTTTTTTTTTTTTTTTTTTTTTTTTTTTTTTTTTTTTTTTTTTTTTTTTTTTTTTTTTTTTTTTTTTTTTTTTTTTTTTTTTTTTTTTTTTTTTTTTTTTTTTTTTTTTTTTTTTTACAGAGAAGCAGTTCTCAGTTTCTGTTGCCTTTGAGGTTTGTTATACCCCAACTTTGTTTTCTTTATATGACAGTTGAGAGAAATTACTATGTGGCTATCTCTCTCTTTCTCATTTCATTTGTTATCGATACTCTCCAAATTCATGCTTATAGCAGAAAATTGCACTATTTCATATTTTATTATAGCTAAGTAGTAAACCATTATGTGTATTTTTGATAGTTTCTTTGTCCAGTCTCTGTTCTTGAACACTTTGTTTTGTTTTGTTTTTGGACTTTGGTTATTGAGAATAGTGCTGCAAGAAATATAGGAGTGCAAATGTCTTTTCTGAATAAAATTTTTGGACACTTGGGGAGTAAATGCCAAGTGCTGGATCATAGGGAAGCTCAATTCTTGGTTTTTTGAAAAGCATTTATATTTTTTCTAAAAGAACTTTTTATTAACCTTCTTTGATTCTCACCAGTGAACCTCACAATTTATTTATTATTTTTAATTAATATTTATGTATATTTTCATTAGTATTTAATTGCATTATATTTATTTTATACACTTACCAGTATTTTTATTAAATATCATTTTCATTTTATTTATTTGAACAATATTTGTATGAATTAGAAGTGGGAAATAATATGCCATTTTGGAGATACAGAGGACCAAGGTGAAGGACCTCATTCTAAACACATCTTACTTCCACTACAACATTTCCAAATGTCCATTAATTAGACCTAGGTTATTTCATGGGCAAATTAAGATCCGCCCAATGATCTTGAAATCATGCCTGGTTAATTTCCCAGCTGACAGCTATCATGGCTCCCCTCCTCTTGGGAGTTCCCAGGGTGACCTGGTCAGCACTGACAGCCTTAACCTCAATCTCAGTCTGCCTTTCAGAAGTTACCACTAGGAAGTGAAGTACCTTCAGTGTACTTGAAGGAAATAAAAAGTAACACCTTTTGGGACAGGTTAAATACATCCTCCCACTCAGCAGCTGGCCTTCCTGCTCTTTGGGACTGAAGATCGGGTTTTGTATAAAAAGCTGCTGTGTAGATTTGCACAGGGGTAGCAGCTCATTTCTGGGTGGTCTGTGGGGGTAGGAGACTGAGTGTCTGAATTCCTGCTTCTTTGCTTGGCTATAGTGACAGCACAGCACCCGTTCCTTCTCCATGGAGTCCCAATTTTATTTATTTTTAGTTTGGAGGGCTAATGGTACTGATGGTACTCAGAGTTCTGTGCTCAGGAAACATTCCTGGATGGTGCTTGGGGGGTCCAAAGACTGAATTCAAGTTGGCCAGTATCTTACCCGCTATACTATCTTTCTGGCTCCTCTGGAGTTCCCTATTTAGCGATTGGCTTCTGAGGTAAAGGTCTCAACAGAGCAATTCTTTGATGGACAATATTTGCTGTGTTTGTGGATTTGGGCTAATAATAAGAATAATCATTCTAGGGACTTGGTGTGTCAGTGGTGGGTGTGGTGCAGTAACATTTTACCCCAAGATCATAAACAACAACACTATTGTAAAAAATGTTACCTCAGTTATAACACTTTTTTATTTTTCCTTTAAAAACAAGAAATGAGTTAGAAAAATAGTTTCTTGTGGGATAAAAATAACATGTTAGTTTTTAGCTAATTTGATTTTACCCTTATGCTTATTGTTAACTTGAACAATATGTTCTTTAAATATAAAACTATTTTAAATATTCAAATATTTAGGGAGAGGAATAAAAGAATTCTGAACCTTCTGTCTTATGAACTGTCATTTAAAATTCTCAATATTTATTCTGACCCATTGTTGTCTGGACCAGAACCCGGTATTGTGCAAAGTTCTAAACATCAATTTTTTCATTCATTGAAAGGTACTTTGGAGACTGAATGCAAGGAAAAGTTTAATATTAAAGCTGTGTTTATCTCAACACAAAAAAGCCTTCTGCACACCTATATTCATTGCAGCACTATTCACAATAGCAGGACTCTGGAAACAACCAAATTGTCCTGCAACAGATGAATGGCTAAAGAAACTGTGGCACATAGATGCAATGGAATATTATGCAGCCATCAGGAGAGATGATGTCATGAAATTTTCCGATACATGGATGTACATGGGAACTGTTATGCTGAGTGAAATAACTCAGAGGGAGAGAGACAGACACAGAATAGTCTCAATCATCTATGGAGTTTTAAGAAAAATAATAGACATAATAATACCCAGAGACAACAGAGATGAGGACTGAAAGGACAGGGTCACGATATGAAGCTCACACGAAGAGTGGTGATTGCAGTTAGAGAAATAACTACATTAACAACTAATATGACAATGGTAGTGAGTGAGAGAAGTAGAATGCTTGTCCCAAAACAGGCAGGGGTTGGGGGAGGAGAGAAATGTGGGCATTGGTGGTGGGAATGTTGCAATGGTGAAGGAGTGTGTGTTCTTTTTAAGACTGAAACCCAACTACAAGCATATTTGGAATCCTTAAATAAAATATTTTTTTAAAAGTTGTGTTTATTACAGTTGAATTAACATACTAAGCTATGGGATGAATGTCATCAATAAAGAACTATGAAAAATAAAATAATTTATCATTTATGGATCACATACCATGCTGAGCAAAACAGTCATTTTTTTTTTTACATGTTATAAAACATTTGGGAATACAGCTTTGAAAAAAGATTCCCCCAAAGCTTAGAATCTATTTTGGGCTACAGTTATTGAACAACTTTTGCTTTGAATGATTGCCAGTGAGCAAGCCCTAGGGCAGGGAGGGGGTGATAGGGCTTTGGGGACACAGACCCTTTACTATCATTACCCTCCCTCTCATCATGGCCTAGAAGAGGTGGGCCTTTCTGGTTCTCATTTTAAGACTAAACAACCACTGCTAAACAACCCAGCACAGGGAGTGCTGGGACTTGACTTTACATCTGATCAGTACCAATGTCTTACTCTGTTCTGCCCTGTCCTAAACATGCTTCCTCAGAAACAAGGCAGTACCGAACAACTCACTAAATGATGCCAGATTCTCTATTTTGGCTGGTAGGATGGGAGGTTAGGTGCATCTAGAAGTGCTCAAGTGCTATTCTTGATTCTGTGCTCAGGAATGACTACTGATTCTATGCGCAAGGTACCATATGTGGGTCTGGGGTTTAAATCAGGAATGGGGTTCAAGTCTTATATTGTCTCTCTGACTGAACTGTTTGTTTTCAAGTTGAAACATTCAGGGGTTTTGATTTACTTGCCCTGGATTTATTGGGTCATACCCAGTGTGCTTTCAGGACTACTTTCCACTCAGTGCTCAGGGAAACCCTTTGATCCATCTTCCAAAGCATGAACTCCAGCTTTTTAGTCATCTTCCCAGCCACACTTTAAGTTTTGATTATGTTGTTCATTATGCAGTATTTTATAAGACTGTATTTATCTATACACAAATACATTACTTAGATGATATATATTAAATTAGGAAGCATAATAGTCAAATGAACACTCTTGGTTGGGCAGGAAAAATGGGTAGAGTGGTCTTTTTGGAGACATGATAATATTGAAACATTGGTGGTGGGTATAGTGAATACTGTACACATATAGAGAGGTATATGTGTTTTTTTTTAATAATTTATTTAAACCAGTGATTCTCAATTATTTTCTGTCATGCCCCCCCC
>PVKC010027743.1:0-15676 GCA_004027635.1 Crocidura indochinensis | reverse complement strand
CAATGACATCAAATCATCAAATCTAGAAATCCTAGAGAGGATTTCTAGAGGTTGAAAGCCTCTAGAAGGATTCTGCCCATTTTCAGTTTATTTGATTTTATTTATTTATTTATTTATTTATTTATTTATTTTTTACCCCCATTTGTTGCTTTTCTTTTCTTCAAACAAAACCAGATAACTCGAATTATCTAGCTCTGCCTCTCAAATAGAGGGGGAAACAAGGGAGGGTACCAGGACCAAACAGATATATGATCACTAATAGTAAGCTAGACAAAGAGGGGACCAGATACTCTAGCAGCCCAGGGTGCGGGGGTTCATGATGGGGGATATGGGTTGCAGGAAGGGAATGGGGATGGGGGGAGGACAAATTTTGTGATGGGTATTCCCCTAATTTAATGTTAATATGTACCTAAAATACTACTGTGAAAGATATGTAAGCCGTTATGATCAAAATAAAAATTAAAAAAATCATCAACATTATGTTCTACATTAGTTTACTATGCAAATAAATAAATAAATAAATGTAGCCCATCTTACATATTTTGATAAATGAGTAGCTTATTATTATTTGACTAGGAGAAATGACACAGTATGTCAAAAATTAAGTCTCAATACTTTCAAATTTTCACTGAATTATCTTTCAATGATAAGCTAAACAGGCATATCTGTGTTCTATATGTTTTATTTTTTAAGGAAACCCAATGAGTTTTATTGTTTCATTTATCAATGCTCACACTGGCACTTTATTATTACTTACTATTATAATTTATTATTGCTTACTATTTTCCTTAACAATAGTAAAATGTAATAATAAACATGATATTTACATATGAATAAAATTAAATATAATTGATTAAATTTTAAATCATAAATGGTTCATATTAATACACTACTTGTATTAGCTGAAAGGGACTGGAAAAATAACATATTGCTCTCAATAAGAATACTTGTTGCCTGGGTATCCTTAAAGAAATGGAACATTTGGAGACTGGAGAAGGAAATACATCAGAAAACATCGGAAAGTTCTAAAGCATTTTGTAAAAATGTGCTAAAATAAGGAAATATGTTACAGGTCACAATGATCAAAGACATAAAGAATTTACAACAAAAAGTTCAAGAAGTCCACTAGGACAATAGATAGTTGGAAATGATCACTGTAGACAAGAACTGGGTGCTGAAAAGGAGATAAAGTGTTATGTAACAAAATTGCAAACTAGTGTGCCTCGAAAAAGGAAATACAGAGTATATATATGATAGAGAGAATGAGAAGGAAAATGTCTGCAAGAGAGGCAAGGGGAAGGACAGAGGATAACTGAGGACATTGGTTGTGAGAAATGTGCACTGGTGAATGGATGGGTGTTGGAACATCGTATGACTGAAATTCAATCATGAACTATTTTGTAATTGTGTATCTCCTAGTGATTCGATTAAATTATTTATTAAAAACTAAAAGCTTAGCACCTGATTCTAAAGTAAAATATAACAGGGATATTCAAATCCCATAATAAATAAAAAATGCATGATCAATAGTAAAAGTAATACATTTTTTAAGGAGTGGAACCTATTTGTTTATGATCAGTATCACCAGCAATAATTCATATTGATTACATTTTACCTTTTATATGATAGGATGAAAATGACATGGTAATGTGATTTTCCCCTATAAAATTGATTCCTCATTCCAATTATAAGAAAAGATCTGAGAATGTTATTGGGTAATATAAAATAATACTAAGTCAATACTTATTGAAACTAAATATTTCAATGACATCAAATCATCAAAACACAAAGAAAGCATAAAGAATTGTCAGAAACAAAGACCTTAAGTTGTCAAAATTAATAAAATTATGTGGATTTCTGAATAGGATCTTGGAACAGAAAAAGAACATTAGGCAAAAAGCAAAGGCCATTTGAGTAAAGAAAATATTTTTAACATTCATTTTAATAAATACATCTTACCAATGCCAAGTATTGATGACATTTCTTATATACTATTTGTAGTATGAAGAAAAATTTTCTACTACCTTTTCGGGGTATAGGTAACTCTAGGACTTCTATAAGTAAGAAACAAAGCAATAAAAAGTCTCAATCCATCTGAAGATTTCTTCTGCTGCTATTGTTTCCTACCTCTTTGCAATCTGAAAAACCTATAATTAATTGTAACAGAAGAAGCAGGAAAAAGTAATCAATTTCACACAACTACATAAAGTTTCTAATGATATCATTAAAGTGGACTGTTTACAAATGTCAGAAAAATCATTCAAGATATATATATATATATATATATAGTCATTGATAAAATGAGGTGATTGTATTTAGAAATCTTCAGTGAGTTAGTAGAAAAGCAGAAATAGCTATTTTTATCCATTAACATTAAGATTTCCAACTATTATATTGCTTTTTTGCACTTAATTAAGCATAATTTAACTTTGAGTATTGATTCAAGTATTGCAATATACCTACTCAGAAGAAATGGCTGCTGTTTCTAAACACTCAGAAGGAAACTATTTGTGCAAATTCCTTTTCAAAGCAAGTTGTCTAAATATGCCTTATAAAAAAATCAATACTTAATTCCCAGAGACAACAAAGTACTTCATGAAATGATGGTATAAATTAAGAACTTTTTATAAAGAAATTTGAGGATTCAATTACAATTTTAAAGTATTTTCTTTTAAAAAATCATTATCTATTTAATGTTAGGTTACACATTTGTCAATTTGTGATGTTGATGGATCCTGATGCTCTGTCTAGGATTCTATTGTCAAAAATGCTACTGTACTTAAGGGTCAAGAATGTGTCCCATTAGCAGAACACAGATCATATACCATGATCTATGCACGAGACCTGAATTTGATCCTACAAGGCAAAATCAAAACCCAAAAATCAAATCAATGATGTTATTTTACTAAATCTCTGAAAAATGGATCAGTAGGAATATCACCAAGACTAAAAACCTTTTAAATTCTGAACAGAATGTGTTACTTTTGTTCCCAGAATAGATTTGAACCTGAGGTTGTTTTCTGTACATGTTCACTTTGTTGGTGAGAAACAGTTCAACTACATGAAGAATAAAATACTTAGGAGCAGGGGTTATTGTCCAAGTTTGTAATGTCTAGCTTTCTCATGGATTGTTGAGAAAATTGAGGTTTCATGAAGGAAATTCATTTGAACATAGTAGGACAGACATATTTAAGCTTTGATCTCAATGTTATTTTCTTTCGTCTTTGCTTTTATCAAAAAATGTATTTGTAATTTATTAAAAACAGGTTATTGATGAGTAAGGTCATCAATGTTTTTAATGAATTAAAAACTCCAGAATATAAGAAACAAGAAATTCCAGAATGTAAGAACCACATTGTGAATCACTGTAGTTTTCTTGAATCTGGAGGTACTTCCTAAAGAAGTTATTTTCTTTGTTATTTGTTTATGATGCTGGTTATGGACCCTAGGACCTGTTAAAGTCTTAGCACTTAGCCACAGCCCCAGACTGGTTGGTTCTGGGGCCACACATGGTTTCTCAATCTTCTCTTCACTTTCAGTACGTGGGTTATTCCTTCCAGGTTTGTTCAGGGGCCCATGAGGAAGTGTGAAGTATTGAGGGAAGAAGAGGTAAGAATTGAAGATGAAAATAGAAAATAGAAAAGCATATGAAGAAAATAGAAAAAGCATATGAAGAAAATAGAAAAAGCATATGAAGAAAATAGAAAGGCATACGAAGAAAATATCAATAGAGAAACTTAAAATTACATTAAGCTGTATCTTTATTTTTATTTTTCCCCTTACATAGTTTATATATTTCTGGTTAACTTAGGTCTAATGAAAGAGCGCTTAGGAAAATAATTAAAAAATAATCACAAATAACTGAGATAAACCATTTAAAATTGGTAGCATGTACTAGCATTATATTTTATTACCCTAATTTAATTGAAAGAATTAAAATAAGCTTTAACCTTAGGTGATATGTGCACATCTATGCAAGAGTATGTACACATTAGGGATACTTACTAACATCTATTGCTCATTTTTTGAGATCATCATGAATATATCTGAAAAACTGTCAACAAAGTATACACTAAGATCTGTGCCTCTGTCTCTCTTAGACACAGTGAAGTAGAATGATTAGTATATACTTAGGGAAAAAATCAGTAAATAAGTCCTTAGTAAAAGCAAATTAGTATATAATTACTAAAATGTTTGTTGGCCTATTCCTGAACTCTATGGTGCCTTTTGCATCATAGAAGATAATCATTCAAATTAACTTCTGGGTTTTGACTGTGGTTTTTGACCTTTCTGTCTCCCTGCAGACAATAAAGTTGTAATTTGTGTTTTCACACATCTTCCATCATTTGCTTGTTCATTTATTCATTCCTGTAACTATAACATGTCCCATTATGAATATTCTAGAGGCTTGCATAGTGCATATCTTACTATTTGAGACAAATATAATAATAAAAATTTAGATAAAAGTTAAATAAGATTAAAATAGGGTAATGCCCTGGGAATTACACCAAATGTGGAGCAGAAAATATTGTGTGAGGTTTTTAGTATCCAAAGAAAGGACAAATGAGAAAGTTCCAGTTAGTTGCTTAACTGAAGCACAGGTTTTTAAAATTGAAAACTTGAAACTTATTTAGCCTCTGAACTTGACAAATGAAAATTATTTGATACTATAGAAAGATTTTTATGATAAAATAGTGTTTGCACTTACTTGCATTCCCCAAAGTTCTCTATATAATTCAATAAAATGTTAGCAATTAACCAAAACAATCTGTAAAACATTCTGGTATTGAAATCTTAAGTAATTTAGCTTGATCCAAGACTGGAATTTTTAGTAGTTAAGGAAACAATTGATCTGAAAATTAATTCATAATTACCATTCAGAATTATTGGCCCTTGACTCTGAACTTTATTGAAAGGCAGATATCCAAAAATATGAGGCAGGGGGGATGTGCTGAAGTGTACAGTTCTGCTCATGGTGGATCTTAAGAATAGAACACTCTGGGGCTGGAAAGAGAGCATGGAGATAAGATTGTCTTGCATGCAGAAGGTCAATGGTCCGAATCCCGGCATTACATATGGTTCCCTGAGCCTACCAGGAGCGACTTCTGAATGTAGAGTCAGGAGTAACCCCTGAGCGCTGCGGGATGTGACCCCCTCCCACCAAAAAAAAAAAAAAAGTGAAAAGAAGAAAAGAATAGAACACTTTTTTTTTGTTTTTAAATAAAATTAAGAAACCAAATGATTTACATACTTTAGAGGAAAACTTGACTTCAGTGTGAATGAAAGAATGAGAAACAGGATCAGAGTTTGGCTCACAAGATCCTACAGAGCTCATCATATCATATGCATGAATGCTTCATCCACATTTTTCTAGAGTGGAAAATAAGATTCTAAATACTGACAAATAGTAGCTGGAGAGTTAAAAGTAATACATCTAATTGAAATATAAATGTACATTCTGAAATAGGTAAATGCATATGGGGACATACTGATTTTGCATTGTGTCATATGTAAGTCAGCCATAGAATCAATTTAATTAGCTCATCATGATGATTTGCGTCTCAAAGCAGTTAATGTCAAGGTCTTTTTCTTTTCTGTTTTGTGTATGGGCCATACTCAATGGTGTTCTAAGTTTGTTCTGGGTTTTGTGCTCAGGGATCGTTTCTGCCAGTGCTTTGAGGACCATATGAAGTACTGGGACGAGGGCCAAGATAGGCCACATGTAAGGCAAACATCTTAAGCCCTGAGCTAGTTTTCTAGTTCTTTAAACTCCTTTTCTTAAAGTTAATATAGAATAAAACCTGTCTTGTGAAAAGCTTTATGAATATATGTACATTATTTAGAAAATACTTTTCTATTTTTGTACTATCTTGTTTTCCTTAGATTTGTCTTGTATATTTAATTAACTGTGCAATTATCTGTTGTTATTTTTAAAAATATGCTTTGCATATCCTAAACAGTAATAAGCTAACACTATTCCTTCTCTCTTCACTATTCCTACTCTACTGCTGTAATTCTAACCAGCTTTCCTAGAAACTCCCACTATGCTTGCATCAGGACCTCTGATTGTGGGTGATGTAGAACAACTATAAATTTTGTTTTACAGCTTGGATCCTGTAAGTTAGTTTCATCTACAAAGTTCTTTATAATATGTATTTTGGAGTACAACAACCAATTTGTTGTTGAATTTGAGTTGGATTTGAAAACAATGAAACAAAATATGACATTTTGTGTATTTGGACTCATGGTTTGATCTTTCTCTCTGTGGACCCTCAAAACAACTTGTACATTTTGTAAAATTCACTGAGTCTTTTATTATTTTTTTCTGTAAGAAAGAAAACACTCATTAAAGCTTCATGATATATTCCATTTCCAAACTCACACCTCTATGCTTTGAGCTGAGAAATAATTTGATAAAGCTAAAGATTCTTGTCACATCTCTGAAATGACAAGGTGAACCTCAAATTGAGTTAATGATATCTTTCCTCGATTTTGAGTGTTTATCATTGCAGTTTTTATAATCCTGATCTAGTATCCCCTCTATCAAATATTTATGCAAATGCTGTACACTCAAAATTATGCAAAGGTAGAACTTCCCCATTATAACTGCTTGAAAAAAGCTTGAAACTGACATTTCTGCTGAAAAGTAATATGTAGGCTAGAAAGGGAAAAACTTATTCAGTGCCTTTAAAAGAAGGGAAAATGTCACATTGTAAACCAATTTGTGACCATGCAAATCAGCATTATATTTCATAAATGGATCACCTGGTACATAGTCAAAAAGAGCTCTTGTAAATTTCCCTAAGGAAATACCATCTTTACACATGCACATAAATCCATGTGGCAGAAAACCAGGTATACCAGAATCACAGAGGCTCACTTAGGCCATCACATACTGATTGCTTTCAGCTCTTGTAACTCTTGTCACATCCGCATCCTAGTTTTAAGCACTAATCACTACTCCTGAAGAATCTTTTGTTTTTAAAAAAAATTCCAGCATCCTTTCTGGTACTATCATTCAAAGTAGCAAAGGACAGTGATTTGTTCAGGATAAAATGCTTAAACTAAAATTAAATCAAAACTAAGGAGTCAGGAATATAGTCATAGAGGGAATGGATTTGATAGCCATTTTAAAAAAAGTGATTTTCATTTGTTGAAATAAACATCTAAGTAGCAGTAATATTTGCCATGAAGGGACATGTAGGGACAAAGAACTTTGGATTAACAGAAATGGCAATGAAAGCAACAGATGTTTCTTCTTTCTTTCTTTCTTTCTTTCTTTCTTTCTCTCTCCTCTTTCTTTCTTTCTTTCTTTCTTTCTTTCTTTCTTTCTTTCTTTCTTTCTTTCTTTCTTTCTTTCTTTCTTTCTTTCTTTCTTTCTTTCTTTCTTTCTTTCTTTCTTTCTTTCCTCTTTCTTTCCTTCCTTTCTTTCTTTCCTTCCTTTCTTTCCTTCCTTCCTTCCTTTTCTTTCCTTCCTTCTTTCCTTCTTTCCTTCCTTCCTTCCTTCCTTCCTTCCTTCCTTCCTTCCTTCCTTCCTTCCATCCTTTCTTTTTTGGGTTTTTGGGCCACACCCGGTGATGCTCAGGGGTTACTCCTGGCTAAGTGCTCAGAAATCGCTCCTGGCTTAGGGAACCATATAGGACGCTGGGGATTGAACCGTGGTCTGTCTTAGGCTAGCACGGGCAAGGCAGATATTTTATGCCTTGCGCAACTGCTCCTGCCCACAGACATTGTTTCTATGTGGATTCCTTTTCCTTTAAGGTGATTTTTCAGAGATTCATAGAATTCATACAAAATATAAACATTATTGTATAAGGAAATCTTAATTGTATGTTGAATAATTCAAAGATATGTAAAACAACGGAATACTAGACACTTGCAAGATAATTGTGAAATCAGTTTTATTCAGCCTACAGAATTTTTTTTGATATTTTACAATTGAATAAATAAATATAGAGCTCACTTACTTTAAAATTAAAATGTGTTAGTTGTGAACCTGGGATATACTTCAAGTGGTAGGATTCATGCCTTCCATGTGAGAGGAGTCGTTTGGCATTCACCCCTCGTGATCAGTTGTAACTCTTGTGTCCACCACAGTGTTGAGCAAATAAACTTAAAACATTGTCCAACATAATTAGTAGCATAATCTATAAATTTCAACTCTAACTTCCTTCATTGAAATAATTGTCAACCCTTATTGCATTTTATTTTTTTTCATCAAGCAATAGTATTACCCAGATGGATTGCTTCATTACGCCATCAGAAGAAAAGTTATATCCACTTTCTTTCAACATCAATTCTAGCCTGACTTAGGATAATAAGCATTTAGTACATGACTGAATGTAAGAACTGTATTGTAAATAGTAGTTATAAACAAAGGCTATGAATTGAATGCAATGATTTTTCTTTCTAAACTTTGACTAATTCTATTGTTCAGGCTTTCAATGAACAATAATTTCCTAGTTGTATTAAAGTCAACACATGTGACTAAAAAAGATATTCAAAATTCCAAATTAAAAGCCTAAGAAACCTGAGTGACTAAAAATGGTAGCAATTGGAGTTAATGATGCCATGAAAAAAGACTAACTTGGGTGGAATCATGATGTTTTAGGAGAACTTTGCACAGATTTTCAATAAATCACCTTTCCATAACATGCAATTTTTGAATCTGTTGAATGTTTTCTCTAAATGATTCCACCAGGGATTATTTTTTTGTAGCATAGGAGATATTTTATAGAGTGTGGAAACATTTCTGTTTGTTTATATCTGAAGGTAGAAAAATTTGGGTGGTTTTTGTAAAGGAAGCATAGTTCTGTTAAATAACCAGTAATGCATAGAATAGATCCATACAACAAAGACCAAAATGTTAACCAGTCCAAAATATCAATAGGACTGAGTCTAAACAGCTTTAGTATAGAGATTATGAACTCAAACTTGGTATCTCATAATTGAGATGTTTTGAAAATATGTCCAGAGGGAAAGAAACACGTTAATTCTCTCTTCCCAGATAGTATGGACAGAGGACAGGTTGTGTCATGTTTATTAGTTTTCATGAATCAGAGCATAGGTTTTAATAACTCTTTTCTCACCTAGCCTCTGTGTCAGCTTTTCTTAAAATATGTCCATTGAAAACACAAGAAGATATTGGATTTGAATGTGTCCAGTTCCATGATTAGTTTTTCTAGAAGTTAGCTTTATGCAGGCCATAGGGTATAACCATTAATTCCCACAGCAAGCAATTTGCCTTCATGGAACTTGCACTGTTATTGAGATATATACATTGTAATGGAATAACTGTACATGTAGATATTGAATTGTAAATTATGAAGAATTGAGAGGGTCTTTACTCTCAAGCTTGGAACTCACTTAATGAGAAGACTTGACGTGATTCAAGAGGGTTCGAGAAACTTTCACAGAGTAACAACACAATTAGTTTATATCAGTAAGAGAAATAAAATTGAATCAATAAAGCACAGAGAAGTGTTCCAAGAAGAAAAACAGTTACTGTGGTATTCCAAAGATAGAAAGGGTGAGTTTTCATTGACAATTTAACTCCTTAACCAATACCTTTTATCTCTTGAGATGTACATCTGTGTAAAGAATTTCTTTTGTAGTAACCCTTCCTAGAAAATGGGAACATGTAAAGATACATCTAGATTGAAATACTTCTACATTGTAATTGAAATTACAATGGATAAGCAGTTATTTAGCAAATAGCTATCTCCCCCAAAGGAACATGTAAAACTTCTCTATCACAAACTAGAACAGTAAGTGACATGGATTGTTTCAATTATTCCCTGATTGAATCAAGGAAAGTAGAGAAATTCTGACCAATAAAAAAACACTGAGAAAAACTAGTTTTCTCTCTTTTTTCTTTGTATCTTTGTTGATTTTTATATTATTCTGACTCTGGATGAATGTGTTAACTCTAATATCTTTCTTCATTTATATTTTCTCTCCATTCCTATTCTTGGTCAGAAAACAGAGAATCGGTCGATTTGAAAAGCAGAATTTTTTATACTTCCATATATTTGCAAACTATGAAAATGTAGGCACCAAGAGATTCTCTCTAAGAATCGGAACTCTCCCAAAGCATGCAATTTTTGCTGAAGAAAAAGTATTTCAGCACAAAGAAACTTCTCACAACATTGAGTAGATTTACACAAACATATACTTTGTTAAGATTGGGGAAGCCATTCAAAACAGATTTTAACACAAAACCAAATGCTGGGCTCAGTGAAAACTTTGGTGGTAGAAGAATGCAAAAAATCTTTGTACATTTACCCCATATATTTTAACACTATTATAACCAACTTGCCTATATTATAATGAAATAAAGTAAACAAATTATGCTAAAGGGAAACAGGAAGAGAATGGGTAGAGAGGTCTTTTTCTAAAACTTGGCTGGTGGGGAATAGGGAGCTACACACCAAAAATTCCAGAGGAGTAACTATTTTTTACTTATTTAAACAAGAATAAATCAATGGGAATAGAAAAATCAGGCAGGAGCTATAGCACAGTAGGTAGGACGTTTGTCTTGCACATGGCCAACCGGGTTTGATCTCTAGCATCCCTGATAGTCCCTTGAACCTGCCATGAGTAATTTATGAGCACAGAGACAGGAATAACCCCTAAGTACCACCAGGTGTGGTCTAGAAACAAACAAAACAGAAACAAAGAAAAAGAAAAAAGAAAATAGAAAATCTGTATTGTATAAAACAGGATATAGTCTAAGAATGGGTCAATTATAAGTTTCTTAAATATATTCTGTGGTTAAGTAGCAAGCACTGCATAGAGATGGCCTTCGAATTCTCTTAATAACTTTTAGAGTGGTGGTGCAAGCAGTAGGGCATCTGCCTTACATGTGCTACCCTAGGAGGGATTGGAATTCGATCCCCTGGCACCCCAAACCAGGAGAGCTTTTGGAGCGTATAGCTAGGAGCAACCCATGAGCGTCACTGGATATGAACAAAAAATAAACAAAAAAAGGGAGTGCTCTTTCCTTGATGAACATGCAGTCAAAAAACAAAAATCCAGCATATGGGACGCAGAAGTAGCACAGTGGTAGAAGAGCATTTGCCTTGCACACAGTTCATCCAGGACAGATGGTGGTTCGATTTCTGGCATCCTATATGGTCCCCCGCGTCTGCTAAGTGTGATTTCTGAGTGCAGAGTCAGGAGTAACCCCTGAGTGCCACCGAGTGTGACCCCCAAAGCAAAAAACAAACAAAAAAGAACCCAGCATACCAGCATATGCATCTTATATATTGACAACTCAGAAAAAGAAGTTTATCCTTATTGTGTTATTGAGGTGTGTGCTGGGGGAACTCCCTGGGAACGCTCACTTATTCACTCCTCTTTGAGGAAGTGATTTCCTCTCTTTGAAGATCTCCTTTTCCAGTCACCATTATGTGTCTCCAGGGTTATCCCCATGATAGTCTTTGAGGATTGTATCAAAAAGTTTTCTTGGAGCTGGAAAGGTAGCATGGAGGTAGTGTGTTTGCCTTGCATGCAGAAGGACGATAGTTCAAATTGTGGTATCCCATATGGTCCCCCGAGCTTGCCAGGAGTGATTTCTGAGCAATAGAGCCAGGAGTAACCTCCGAGTGCTGCCAGGTATGACCCAGAAACCGAAAGAAAAAAAAAGTTTTCTTGCCTTCTGGATGAGTGTTGTCTGTAGTAGAAATCAGAAGACAGAAAAAATGGGAACAGAAAGGGGTTGAGTCATTTTTCCTGTTTCTGCCGCAGCAGAATCTGATACCTGGTAGACCTCAAGCTACTTCTCTTACCTAATAATAAGGTGTTTTCTCACCTAAAATGTTAAGTATCTTTTTCCTGGCCTTGCTAGCCATAGGGATAAATAACAGTGACATCTCTTGCTTTATCTTAAATATGCTAAGTCCTCAAGAAATACTCCTTAGTACTTTCCTATGACTCTGTTGTCTGGTTTATGCCACACACCACAAACCTAAAGAGAAAAATGCAGGGCTGGAGAAATAGTACAGCAGTACTTGCTTTGCACTCAGCAGACCCAAGTTAGAGTCCTAATACCCTATATGGCTCCCCAAACCAGTCAGGAATGATATCTAAATGCAGAGCCAGGAGTAAAGATCTGAGCATAGCCAGGTTTGGACCCCAAACAAAACCAACAACAAAAAGAAAACCAAAAATAACTCCCTGAACCCCAAAGTGCAGGTGGACTGAAAGCAAAATTTCTTTTTCTTTTTTTGTTTTTCAGGCCACACCTGTTTGATGCTCTGGGGTTACTCCTGGCTAAATGCTCAGAAATTGCCCCTGGCTTGGGGGGGAGGGCTATGGGATGCCAGGGGATAGAACCGCGGTAGCGATCTTTCCTTGGCTAGTGCTTGCAGGGCAGACACCTTACCTCTAGCGTCACCTTGCCGGCCCCAGCAAAATTTCTTTCCATGAAAATGAAACCATAAGGTAAAATAAGGTTATTAATTATATCACAATATTTTAATTACATAGCTATCCCCACTAAGGATCACTTAAAATATTATTTAATATAAGAATTTGTGCATTTTTCTTGGCATTTATTTATTTGCTTATTTTTCAGTTATTTAGCTGGATAGTTGGATAGCTATTTTTTAAGGAATTAGTCTGGGTGGTGCTCAGGGATCTGTTTTGTGTGCTAGAGATTGAATCTGGGTTAGGTGCATACAAGGTAGATGCTCTACCCTTTGTACTATCATTCTAGCCTTCAAATCCTCATTACTTTTTGTTTTCTTTTTGGTTTTTATTGGGGGTCACTCCCAGCATTGTTCAGGGGTTACTCCTGGCTCTGTGTTCAGAAATCACTCAGAGGGACCATATGGGATACTGGTACTCGAACCGCATCAGTTCTGGGTTGGCTGTATGTAAGACAAACACTCTACCGCTGTGCTATCTCTCCAGTCCCAAATCTCCCATTTCTAAGGCAATTTATATCAGTTTGTTTGTTTGTTTTTGTATAATACTCGGCAGCACTCAGACTCTGAGCTCAGAAATCACTCCTGGATTGCCATGAATGTATTTGATAAATAAAATACTTTCCTCCCTCATTTTGATATGTTATGCAAGTAAGTAATAGGAATAAATGTGGATCAGTTTTTTGCCTTCAAAAGTTATATAAGAGGGCCAGAGCAACAGCACAGTGGGTAGGGCATTTGCCTTGCATACTGCCAACTTGGGTTTGATCCCTTGCATCCTATATGGATAGTCTCTTTAGCACCATCAGTAATGACCCCTCAGCACAGAGTCTCCACATGATCACCTCCAAGTGTAGTCCCAAAATTTAAAAAATAATAAATAACTAAAGATATGTAACACACACTGCTTAATAAGAAGAGAACAAGTGGTTGAATATTCACTTAAATCTCTAATCCACTATTTTATATGAAGAAGGAGCTTGGATAAATTGGTTTCTCATTGCTTTTATATACCTGTCTGTGAAATGAGTACTTTTATTCTACTTCACTGGACTTTTGAGATTGACTGAGTTTATACATAGGGCAAATTGATTTGCATAAAGTCAGGGATATAGTTTATATTAAGAAAAGTTAACTAGATATTTTAGTATTTTTTTCCTAATAATTATGGTTCATGAAGAAATTTATCTCACTTGCCTTCTTAGTATTTTAATAAGTCCAGACTACTAAAACAAATGCTATACACTAAGTGACCAACCAAAATAACAAAATTGAATGTTTCATTTTCGGAAGCCAAAATATCAAGGTGTCTACAGATTTAGTTTCTGGTCAGGGTCTACTTCTGGGCTTGAAAGTGTCTTTTTATTGCTTCTTCATTCCAGGTAAAAAGAGAACTTTTCCCCCACAATTTTAGGAGTTCACAAATACAACTACTACACATCTACCTTCAAGATATCATAGATTCAAATTATTCCCTAAATGCCCCAATTTCAAATGCCATCACAATGGTTATTAAAATTTCAGCATTTGAAGTGGAAAAATTGCATTTAGTCTGTAACACTTCACAATCTAAGTGGTACTTATTGTCAACATAATGGACATTTTTAAGCTACTTTTGGAGAGAATCAACTTTTATAGATACTAAGATATTCCTTAGTTAATAAAGTGATAAACTTAAGTTCAAATATTGTGGAGACAGTTTTTACATTTTACATTTTAGTCTATTTTTCAAAATGTACCATGTTTACATTTAAAAATGCTAAATTTTGAAAGGGAGAGTTTTGGTTATACCAGATGATGCTCAGGATTTAGTCCTAGCTTTGTGTTCAGTGATCATTCCTAGTAGTATTCGTGAAACATTTGTGGTGTAGGGGATCAAACTGAGATTGCCACACAAGCAACTTACTTGTACAATCTCTCCATTCCCAAAATTCTTAGAATATGGTTCTAGTTATTTTTTTATATATTTTTATATAGTTAGCATGTTAGAAATTTTCATGCTCTGGAAAAACATGTATTTATAAAAGTTAGTTTAGTTATATTGAATCAATCAACTTTTTGGTTACATGTTTATAGAAAAATCTTTGTTTATGGGGACAAAGCAATATAACAGCAGGTAGGGCATTTGCATTGCACAGGGTGACTAGGGTTTGATTCCCAGCATCCCATATGGTCCCCTGAGTCTGCTGGGTTTGATTTCTGAGTGCAGAGTCAGGAGTAATGACTGTCACTGGGAATAGCCCTAAAAAAAGTAAAACAAAACAAAAACAATAAGCAAAACCCAGGGTAAAATAAAAAAGAAAATATTTGCTATATCAAATAAAAGGCCATGCCTAAAAATGTGAGTGTGTGACACAAATTACATGGTCTATTTTATATAAAAATTTCCATTTTATGGGGAGAAGAATGAACAGACAATTTCTCAAAGAAGAAATATAAATGGCCTAAAAGCACATGAAAAAATGCTGCATATCACTAATATCAGAGAGATGCAAATCAAAACAACAATGAGATACCATCTCACACAGAGACTGGCACACATCACAAAGAATAAGAACAATCAGTGCTGGCAGGGATGTGGAAAGAAAGGAACTCTCATTCACTGCTGGTGGGAATGTCGTCTAATCCAGGCCTATGGAAAGAGATATGGAGATTCCTCCAAAAACTGGAAATTGAGCTCCCATACTATCCAGGTATACTACTTCAAGGGATACACCCTAGGAACACAAAAATACAATACAAAAATCTCTTTCTCACACATATATTCATCGCAGCACTATTTACAATAGCCAGACTCTGGAAACAGCCAAGATAGCCTTCAACAGATGAATGGCTAAAGAAACTGGTACATATACACAATGGAATATTATGCAGCCATCAGGAGAGATAAAGTCATGAAATTTTCCTATACATGAATAGGATTTTCCTGTACATGGAATCTATTATAGTGAGTCAAATTAGTCAGAGGGAGAGAAAGACACACTGAATAGTCTCATCATCATCACAAAGAGTGGTGAGTACAGTTAGAGAAATAACTATGCTTAAAACTATCATAACAATGACAGTGAGTGAGGGATTTAAAAAGTCTGTTTTGAATACAGGCAGGGGGTGGGGGAGGGAAGAGATGGGAACGTTGGTGATGGGAAGGTTGCACAGGTAAGGGGGTGTTCTTGTTATGACTGAAAGCCAACTACAATTATGTTTGTAATCACGATGCTTAAATAAAAAATTATTTAATTAGAAAAAAA
>PVKC010027742.1:0-15677 GCA_004027635.1 Crocidura indochinensis | reverse complement strand
TTTCTGCCTTTTACCAAAGAATAAATTAAAAATCAGGTAACATTGAGAGGGCTAGCAAAACTTCTTATAAGCTATAAGAGTATAAATATTCAGTTTGAGTATTTCTATCTGTTTATATTTGTAACCATATCAAGTGGTGTTAAGAGACATGCTATGCATTTCTCTGCTCAGGAATCAGTTTTGTGTTTGGGAACCATATATAGTGCTAGAGATGGAACTAAGCATTGACACATGCAAGGCAAGCATGTGTTGAACTTTGTACTATTTTTCCAGCCTCTGCTTGAGTTATTTCTTGACTAGTGTGACCAGACTAATCTGGTCACATTCTGGAACCCTGACACATTAGAATGTATGGTTTCAAGGGGAGAAGTATTTTGTGCTTCCCTGGAGAAAATAGTGGTGCTTTTAGCAAAAATTATTGGGGAAGCAGTGAGATAGTACAATGGGTAAGGTACTTGAATTGCATGAACCAACATAGGTTCTATCCCTAGAATCCCCTATGGTCCATAGTACACTGCCTGTAGTGATCCCTGATGGCAGAACTAAGAGTAAATCCTAAGCATAACTTGGTGTGGTAGATAATAAAAAAAAGTGGATTTGCACTTTTTATAGGAAATGAAAGAAAAATTCTAATTGGATACTATGTAGAATTAAAAGAATCTATGGCTAGACTTTCCCCAAGGGAAAGAGAGTTGACCAATTAAAGTGACTTTTTTTTTACCCCTTTTTAGTCTAGCATTTTTTTATTTATTAAAAAAAAGCTTGACATATCTTGTCATTCACTTATAAATTATTAAGAGCAAGAACAGTAATAGAACTTTTCTAGAAGTAATAAAGCAAGAAGTAATAGAATGTTGTATGATAGAGATAAACAATCAGGAATATGATTTATGAATATGTCTGAATACAAAGATATCTTTGTCAAAAGGTCAAAAGGTCTGAGTCATGCAGACAATTTAAAGGTAACCCCAATCTCAGAAAAAAAATAATCTTCCAAGTATCAGTCCATCAATCTTTCAAAGGCATCTCTCTACCCCATCTGATTGCATCATATTTCCTTCTTAATAGTGAGGAATCTATAGGCTCATCAATGGCATACCGTCTGTCTCAAACTTTCCAGGATGACTAATCAGGAACCTGCTGTCTAGTGTGAGATCTAATTGTCTTTTATGGTCTGCTTTTCCAGATTTGTTTACAAACTGGAAAAAATCTACAAATTGCCGACCATCTGTACATAACACTATGCTAATGAATGCAGGCATCCTGAAAATCCATAAGCTCATTACCTCCAAATAACTATCTTTTTCCCATGCCCCTAACTGGGATTATCCAATGAAACCACATAAGTAGATACCAGATGAAAAATTGTTTCTCTGAGGGCCAAATATCTCCAGCAATGTCTTCTGAAAGGTTGTCTCTCTGTCAAAAGAGATGACCTGTTAGTATGCATCCATTTGAATCATTGATACATATATTCATAGCCTCAAGATGGTTATTAAAATGATCCCCTGATGATAATGTAGAATTTTCTATTGCTCTTCTTACTAGATTACCTAGAACTAGCCAGTATTAGAAATCTCTAAAATAATTTGTGAAATTAGTATGTATACATGCATACCTATATGTTGCATGTAGAATACTATATAATAGTTCAAATATTGCTTGGCATTTGCCCATCATTTCTATAAGAAAGTCATGGACACAGGTGCATCATTATATTCTGGAATGATGGAGAAGCAGATTAAATGAAAAGATCTGAATATCAGAGGACATTGAACTCTCTGTGGTAATATTTACTTAGGTGTCAGAAAGCTGGTATGTTAGTTTCTTAGTCATTGTTGTTTTAGGGTTATCAGGGAATACTCTTAGCTCTGCACTCAAGGATCACTCCTGGTGGAACTTAGGGTTTCATACAGAGTCCCAAGTATTGAACAGGGGTCTGCTGTATACAAGACAAGCACCCTACTTTTTGTAACATCTATCAAATCCTGTGTTGTAGTTTCTGGAGAAGTCTACTTCTAGTTCCTGGAGATTTTATATTTGACCCTACCCACATGTTATGAAATAAATGATCTATCATGTGAGAACTATGTTATATATACATTCTGGTTCATGTGAAAACTTGAAAATTTAGGAACAGTGGTGCTGATAATCTGAACCTTACTTGTATAAGTCTTATGGTATTCATCTTATCATGCTCCTACTTCCTGGTACTTAGACTAAATATTAAATAAATCTGAAGACTTGTGTAGTAGATTAAAAATAAAAAATATTTTAAAATAAAAATGAGCTCATTCTCATTTTTCATTGTGCCATCTTTGTCTTTCTAAAATAGCCATGTCTCTCTCTGAAGTCAGAAAGCAGAAGAGACAGGAAGTGATACATGTTTTTAAGTAAAATGAGAGTGAGTTCATTTGTTCATGAAAATAAAAAAACAGACCCTCATGTTTATTATTCAAGCAATGTACATGGATGTCTTGTACCCAGAACCACTCAATAATTTATGTTACCTCCCTGGCTTCCCAAGAACATTTGAGTTAACAACTGCTGGTATTAGGGAATGCTTTTCTCTCTTATTTATTAAAGTATTCTACATTAGGAGCACTTAGCTCATCAAAAATGTTTTAAAATTTCTCTAAATGACAAAAGCATAAATCCAGAAGCAATTTGTCACTTTTATAAGCCCAGAAAATACCAAACTTATTTCCTCATAAAGATTCTGCCATCAGTTAAATGGATCAACTATTAGATTACAAATGAAAAACAGCCACAAAGCTCTGAGTCTACTATTGTACAAATTGTTTATAGAAACAGTTGGATTGATGGACCTCATTCATGACACCATAAACACCCTATAAAGCAATGTATTCATACCTCTTACTCTTTGTTTATCCTCTATTGATGTTTTTCAAGCATTGATTCACAGTTTGAAGGAAGGCCACAGGCAATGTCCATAGTAAGTGTAGATTGGTAATGAGAAGAGTCTGTGATGGAGTCAATTTTTAGATTATAAAGTGACCATTTTTAGGTGACATCATGTCCATGGACAATGGTGACTCAACATCCATGAAATTGTGTAAACAGTGGTCCTGGATCTGGGAACCAATTTGAGTTATCTCCCTTCTGTGGCTCTGATGTTCTCATCGATGCGTTTCTCTTGTTGAACTTTCAGGTAAGATTTAAATTAAGGAACCATTCTATGAGTATATATTTCATGGAAAGCTGTTTTACTTGATAAGTAAAGGATGTTTTTCTAAAGGAGAAATTTATCAGTATTTACTATGTAGATTTTCTTGAATGTACTTCATTTACCATGACTTTTCTTAAAAATTCTGCAAACAATGCATTTATTTCAGATAATTTTCAACAAAGCATATGCCTTTGAATTTTTTGTTTTGCAAACTAACAATACACTAAACAGGCATTTTTTTATTTTAGCTGTTTTTGTGTTATGAACATTTTTATGAATTTTCACTAGTTGAAAAGATTAATTTTAATGTTATGTAACGTCCCAATTTTTTAAACAAATTATTTTTATTTATTGATTTAGGGGTCATTTTCAACTATGCTCATTGATGTTCATGGGACCACACAGTACTGGGAATCAAACCCATGGCTTTCTAGCACCAAAGTATGTGTCTATCATTTTGAACCATCTTCTGATACTTAATTCAATGTATTATGTATTGTTACATAAATTTTCTGTTTAGAAACTTCTTCCTTTTGGTTGTGGCTTACATTATAGTAGGGCCAAGATTAGTTCAGGAAAGCAGGTGCTAGATGTCTTTGGTTTCCTTCTCTGGAGTTGCCACTCACAGGCCTCTAAATCTCTACTCCTTTTATTTATAAATAAATGGCCTTGTAAAATATAAACCAACAAACAAACAAAAAGGAGGAGAACTTGGTCTTTCTCCCTGATCTGTCAGAGTGGAACACTCTGAACTTGGATCAATTGACTAATAGCATCTCCTTGTTGGAGCGTGGTGGTATCCTCAGGAGGGCCTTTGATCCATTCCCACACTTGTTTTTTACTTTAAAGCCCCCATACCATGGTGTTTTCCAACTCTTCTTAACAAATTATAGCAGTTTTCAGATCTGTTCTGACTACTGTATATCAAGTCTTTCCCCCAAAAAAATCACGTCATGGGTAAATTTTAGATGTCTGACTTTTGGTTCACTAAATGCTCATTAGTGTGGTGGCTTGGGATGAAGCTAACACCACTATAGGTCTTCTCAAAATATATCTCTTTTTATAAAAAGTCAAAAACTCTTAAGGCTGGTGTGGTGGCACAAGGGGTAAGGAGTATGCATTGCCCACTCTAGTCTTAGACTGACCATGGTTTGATCCTCCAGCATCCCATATGGTCCCCCAAGCCAGGAGCAATTTCTGAGCACATAGAGAAACCTCTGAGCGTCACCAGGTGTGCCAGCCCCACCCCCCTGCCAAAAAAAAATAAATAAAAAAAATATAAAAAAGTCAAAAACTCTTATTAAATTAAATGGTTCTATTAAAAATTGCCCCTTTTGGGCTAATATCCAAAATATACAGGTCACTGACAGAACTTTTCAAGAAAAAAAACATCTAATCCCATCAAAAAATGGGGAGAAGAAATGAACAGATGCTTTAATAAAAGAAAAATACAAATGGCCAAAAGGCACATGAAAAAATGCTCCTCATCACTAATTATCAGGGAGATGCAAATCAAAACAACAATGAGATACCACCTCACACCACAGAGATCAGCGCACATTACCAAGAATGAGAATAATCAGTGCTGGCGGGGATGTGGAGAGAAAGGAACTCTTATCCACTGCTGGTGGGAATGCCGTCTAGTCCAAGCTCTATGGAAAGCGATATGGAGATTCCTCCAAAATCTGGAAATTTGACCCAACTATTCCACTCCTAGGGATATACCCTAAGAACACAAGAATTCAATACAAAAACCTCTTCCTCACACCTATATTTATTGCAGCACTATTCACAATAGCCAGGCTCTGGAAACAATCAATATGCCCTTCAACATTCGAATGGCTAAAGAAACTGTGGTACATATACACAATGGAATATTATGCAGCCATCAGGAGAGATGTAGTCATGAAATTTTCCTATACATGAATGTACATGGAATCTACCATGCTGAGTGAAATAAGTCAGAGGGAGAGAGAGAGAGAGAGAGAGAGAGAGAGAGAGAGAGAGAGAGAGATGCAGAATAGTCTCACTCATCTATGGGTTTTAAGGAAAATAAAAGTCATATTTGCAATAATCCTCAGAGGCAATGAGAGTATGGCTGGAACTTCCAGCTCACTTCATGAAGCTCCCCACAAAAAGTGGTGAGTGCAGCTATAGAAATGACTACACAGAGAACTACCATAAACACGTGAATGTATGAGGGAACTGGAAAGCCTGTCTGGAGTACAGGTAGGGGTGGGGTGGGAGGGAGGGAAACTTGGGACATTGGTGGTGGGAATATTGTACTGGTGAAGGGGGTGTTCTTTACATGACCGAAACCTAATCCCAAACATATATGTAATCAAAAATGTTTAAATAAAGAAAAAAGTTAAATAATTAATAAAATAATATATAAAGGAAAAAATGCTAAACTTGGAGGTATGAGGGACAAATAAATATAACATTTCATTCCTACTGCCAAGGCCATATAATAATATGCATAAAGGTTTTATATTCCTTTGATGTTTCCACAACCTTAATGTTTAAATTCCATTATGGTTTTACTAAGGTCTTTTGCTGAAATTGTCATTATAATTTATACGTTTATTGGCTAAGTACATTTTAGTTCTTTATAACTTGATCTCTAATTCTCTAAAGGAGGCCTGACTTTCTCTCCATAATATTATTTTATTATTGATTTTTCATTGGTTTATAATATAAATGAATTTTTTTAAATGTCCCTTTCTTATTTTTGACACATTTGAATATTTTTAGATTTAAACATACAATGAGTTATTTTACTTTAAAATAAACTTTCAATTATGCAGGTAAATAGTGGGAAGGGTATGAAAACTTTCAAATGGATATGCCCTTTTGTGACATTATTTTGCTGTACTCCTTGACAATGCTTTCCCTGCCAAAAATTTTATGTGTGTGTTAAAATTTCATGTTAAAAAATGCTAGTAACTAAAATTGCATAGTTTTCCAAAGAGAGTTCACATGGAGGGGTGAAGAGGCATTGGAATTTGTGAGGGATTTAAGTTGGTACATCTCAACTTGGGGAATAATAAGAATCTAGGAAGTAGATGACCATTTGCTTTGGCTGTTCTTAGAAAGATAAGTTCAGATCAAGGATGGAATTAGATTGGAAATAGAAAGGGGATATATATGTTTCTTAGGAGCAAGATAGAAAGATTGACTTTCTTGGCACTGGAACAATAGTATAGATAGCAAGGCCTTGCCTTGTACATTCAGTGTAGGTTTGGCCCTGAGCACCACATATGGTCCTCTGGGTACCATCATTCAGGAGTGATCACTAAGTGCTAAACCAGGTGTAAGCATTGAGCATGGCCAGATATGTCCTCCCAAAAAAATAATAAAACAAAAAAGAGGACTGACTGCATAAACCAGTATGACATATCAGTGAAAAATATACATGATCACCAAAGAAAAGTATCTTTGAAACTATGAAACTTAGATTTGAAAGTATTTGTCTGTAATAACTCAACTCTTCTTTACTTTCTCTTTTTAGGTATGCTTTTCTCTGTTAAAATAAATGTAAACATTAACTTCAAACTTCGACAATGTTCTCTCAGTGTAGAGCACAAATTGTGCAAATATATGTCAATTTTTAGCTCAATTTTGAAACAGTTATTAAAAAATTATCATCATCATCATCACCATCAGCAGCAGCATTGTAATTATGTGAAATATAATGAATTGGCCTAATTGCAATCACCCTTTTTCTTCCATTCATTTTTAGAAAATAGGTCAAAGTCAATAGGATATGTATTCTATTCCTGCCTGCAGTCAATAATGAGTATTAATTTCTGGATTATTTCAAACTTACTAAAATATGAAAGAAATATGAGTTATGGAAGAAGAAAGGAAAATGTTAATCATGCTATGTGATAAATGTATTTACCATATACCACAGGTCTATATAAATTCCAAAATGGGATCATCTTATAGCCTTCAATGTCTTATAAATATGATTCTTATTTTAGGTGGAATGGCTGAAAAATGAGGAACCCATTGACTCTGAACAAGATGAGAACATTGATACCAGGGCTGACCACAACCTCATCATCAGGCAGGCAAGACTCTCAGACTCAGGAAACTACACCTGTATGGCAGCCAATATCGTGGCCAAGAGGAGGAGCCTGTCAGCCACAGTGGTAGTTTATGGTAAGACCAGCCCATATGTCAGAATGGATAGGGAGGAAAGAAAGCAGAGAGTCAACTGCTTTGTTAAAATAGTCAACGTTTAGGTTTGGGGACGTGACCTAAATAAGACCGTAGGCTGAACCCCAGAACAGTATGGCCCATCAAGCACTGCCAAATATGACCTACTATCCGCTAGCACCATTGGTCTCATGCTTTACCTGAAATAGCTCCTACAATGATGGGGGCAAATACAACATATAGAACACTATGAACTTGGTGTCATCCATACAAGCACACTTTCTTGCTTTCATATGGTAGCAACCTATCACCATTGTGCTTTGGATGTATTTTACTGTTTCATCCAATAATATTGCATTCCCATGAGCAAGTGGGTGTGTTCCCAATATCCTTTAAAAATAATTGAATCTATTTTTACTTTATCCCTCTGCATTAAGATTAGAAATAGAATCTAAATTTGAAACGTCTACATCCATCTCTTGTTTCCAAATCCTCCAAGGTCAACTCAAACCACCCCTTCTGTTCTTCGTAGTTCATTTTCTAGCATATGAAAACCACCCCAAACCAAACACTATTTGCTAAATATTCCACATAGTGCATAAAGTAAACGATAATCTTGATAAGACTTTCTATGCTACAGTAGAAAAAGCACTGAGATTTAATTTTTTAAGCTCTTGATCTAAGTCAAATGCTGAGGCCTGAGCAGTGGTGCAGCTGTAGGGCGTTTGCCTTGCAGGTGGCTAAACCAAGGACAGACTGCGGTTTGATACCCCAGCATCACATATGGTCCCCCAAGCCAGGAGTGATTTCTGAGCGCATAGCCAGGAAAAAACCCTGAGCATCACTAGGTGTGGCCCAATAACCAAAACCAAAACAAAACAAAACAAAATGCTGAGAGTTTTCTTATCTGACAAATTTGGGGTTTTAGAGATACATTGTTGAGTTCTTCCCATTTGGCAAAATTTACCCTGAAAAATTATATGTCCCTACTATAGCACATAAGTAGCCTAAAGACAAAGATGAAGTAAGCTCCTCTCTTGTCTCCTGCTGGGGGAGCCTGCTAAAGTTTGTATAATCTCTTGTCCCTGGATACCCAACTCACAACACCTGGCACAGTGGCTTGCACATAGTAGGGCAATCAGTAAAATCCTCTCTCCTTTTTTTCTCCCCTCCCCATTTTTTCTCTCTCAGTGAATGGAGGCTGGTCTTCCTGGACAGAGTGGTCAGCCTGCAATGTTCGCTGTGGTAGAGGATGGCAGAAACGTTCCCGGACCTGCACCAACCCAGCTCCTCTCAATGGTGGGGCGTTTTGTGAGGGAATGTCAGTGCAGAAAATAACCTGCACTTCTCTTTGTCCTGGTGAGATATATGTAGATTCCCTTTTCCCTTCTGATCCACCAACACTATTGAGCTGGTGTGAAGCATTCCTATAATCTTCCTTCTCAAAGTTCCGTCTCTCAAATTCTGACAATGGAAATTCAAAGTGCTATTGTGGAACTCATTGAAGTCACAAAACTCTAGGTGTAATATCTCTGTACAATGTTTGGAAACTTTTTAATTTTTTCAGTACTAAACTGTAGACACTCACCAAAAATATCATTCTAAGTATTTCTCATAGTCCCAGTATTGGTTAGGCTAAGCCAATTCCTTGGGTTCTCCCATCGTATGGCATATATTTGTACAGTAACTAGCTGGCATTGAGTGAGTTGTCTCTGAGTACAAAACAGGTGCCAACAATTTGACCCTTTATCATCAGTTACCAACTAACTAACCTTATCAGATTCAGCTTTGTATATATTTACAATACAGTTTATATATGGCAGGGTGTACTGTAGTATCACAGCAGACTATATTTTGCATCTATTTTATTCTGGCACTAGTCTTTCTGAATAGAGATACTTCATTTACCAAATGTAGCTTTTATGAGTTCTTTTTTGCTCATCTCTTACTGACTCTAACCCAATTTATAATAAGAGATGGAAGATGACTTTATTCATGGAGAGCATATTCTCCCACGGAGAAATAAATTGATCCCAAGTCTAACTTGCATTATGATACATGAGCTTCAAGCCTCCAGACTAAAGTCCTGTGTTGTAAAGATTTCAAATCTAGTTCCACTTAGAGCCAAAGCAAGGTTCTCACTGTCAAAATATTCTTACAATTTTATTTTGACCTTGCATTAATAATTTATTGAGTGCTTACTATGTGCCAGGTACTGTGCAAGATACTTTAACATGTGTAATATCATTTATTTCTGTGTTGTGAGTTTTATTATCCCATTGACAGACATAGTAAAGTAAGGCCAAGTAACTTGTCCAATATTGTCCAGGAAATAGTTGATGGGACCAAAACCCAGCAAATTGAGGACTCAGATATTTTGATTCAAATCTATATATATGTGTGTGTGTGTGTGTATTACCCTTTTCTTGACTTATTGCTCTAGATTAAAAATTGTAATATATTAAATAGCTCACATAGCATGGTTGGACTATTCCTAGGAGGTACTGGGGCAATTTCTTCAAACAGCTGCTCTATTCTCCAGGGTTGATTTTTAGTGGAATTAAATTCAGTTTATTCATTTCAACATACAGCAGCAATCTATGACCCAAGAAATTCTATTTATGTAAGTTCTGGTATCTTGGGGTTTGACTGACCTGTTTTAGTATAATACTATCAATATAGATGGGTTTAATTTTTTATTGTTTAGGGGCTTTTGGAGCTTAAAGTGTTCATTCTATTCTTTGTTTTAAGCTGTCAGCCCACAAGGAAGTAGTGATTACCAGTGGTTACTGCTGGTAGTTTATCTGTCCATCTAAGCTACACTTGGGCATGAAAGATGAGAAAGAATGGATAATGACATTATTAGCTAACCCAAGGGCACTGGTAATCCAAATGCTTGCCCAAATTCAGTAATTGGTCTCATTCTGAAATAGCAAGAGATTTCACATCACTTTTGTTAACCTATTTCTTTAGAAATGGAATCTTAGAGAGAAGATAAATGGATATATAATTTTATTTTTGTTGTAGTGTTGATTTCTTTAAAATCCAACTCTAAGAGCAACAGCAGTGGAGGGGAAGTCTCCAGAGAGCTGCTTGAATCATTCTAATGATGGCTCCTTTTGTTTTCCTTTCAAGTGGACGGAAGCTGGGAAGTGTGGAGTGAGTGGTCCGTCTGCAGCCCAGAGTGTGAGCATTTGCGGATACGGGAATGCACAGCACCACCCCCAAGAAATGGGGGCAAATTCTGTGAAGGTCTGAGTCAAGAATCTGAAAACTGCACAGATGGGCTTTGCATTCTTGGTAAATCTCCTATTTCATGTCTTCATTGTGTTCCTATACTGAAAAAGAGACATATCTATTTACTTGTTTAAATAAGTTAGCAGTCAGAAAAATTACTGAGAACTAAAAAACAATAAATGACAAGAATAGAAAAGTAGACCCAATAAGTTTTCCATAAATGGAGTATTTGGAAACATTCTAGTACACAGTAGGGCAATCAGATAAGATATTTCTCAAGAATTTTTAGCTCAGCAACTCTCTTAGTAGACAACGATTTTATGGGAGGAAATTCTGAAATTGATTGGCATCTGCTGATATTGTGCCTGCTAGTGATGTCACTAAAAATCATTCAGAATCTTCAGAGATTCTGTTGCAAAGCATGTGGGTCATGACTGTTTTCTTACACATGACAGTTGCTGTGAGGATGAACCCTACAATGGTGAACAAGCTTGTCTTTGATTGGCTCAGGTGAATAGAAATTAGTATACTGTTAGTATATTATTGCAAAAATTCAAACCCTTATTATTTTATTGTCATCACCGGTTAAATGTCTGCTTGCAAATTAAGGGATGACCAGAAAGTGTTATACAGACCCAAGTTTTAGGTTAGTGTTACACCAGGCTAGGCGAGCTCATTTTAACTTGTACAAGTCACTGAATTGCTTAACTTCTCTGACTTGTAAGCACTGCAAAAACTAGACTTGTGTTATTCTACTAAAAAATAAAGGTACAAGAATGCATTTGAAGATTTTATTGCACTGATTGGATGCTAACAAACAATAGTTCCATCTCCATTTGCCCATTCCAATGAACTGAGGAGTATTTTTCTGGATCAGGTCCTCTAATACCAGAATATTAGAAAATACATACTCTCTAGATATCCCTCTTGGAAAACATCCAGTCAAAAAAAGTAATGTTGTACAATAGCTTGGAATCTTCTTGGGAATAAGACTCCTGTTTTATTTGGGAAAAATGATAGTATGAAGGAAAAATTAGCTGGATTTCTCTGTATCTATGTTATTGGATAGTATTAAAAGTAGACATATTCCAATGTTCTGACTGCTATATTTAAAAACTAAGCTTAAATGATTAGTGCATTGGTTAATATATGAAATGATTAGTATATGAAATAAATACTTATTAATATCTTTATGTCTTTATTTGCTCATTATAAATAACAGTTCCCTGTATGGGACAGATACAATCCAAGGAACTATATAACAGAAGGCAAATTAATGAACGGACCATGTTCTTCAATAAATGCATTCCAAACTTTTAATTTCCTCCTTCCTAATGTAAGGAAACTAAATACAAACTCAATACTGGAGGTTTTAGGAAACTATTTTATAAATTATGCCTTAGAGATGTGAGTCATTTTTTAACATGTCACCATACTCTTAATTGATGCAATTGATAATGAGCCTGATGTGTCTTGTAAAAAATCATTGATGTTGTAATTATTTTGCTACTCTTTGTATTTAAGATAATCCTACAAATAAACTTTCAGTCACCACTAGACTTACTTACGCCTGGGTGGAAAAAATCTATGACTATTAGACTTCAGTCTCACTTGACTATGACTTAGAGCCACTGATTTAAGACAGACAGTGGTTAGTCTCTAAAGTGAGAATTAATTGTTAACAGAATGTGGATAATGTTTATCTGCCCTTATATTATGATATTTAGATATTTGTCAGATGAGAATATCTATTTCAAGGTGGGAATCACCAGTACTGATAATATGCCAGCTAGCCAATATCTGAATTTTAATATTTGAGATTCAATATTAGTCAGGGTTCTCCAGAGAAATGTGTATCTGTGTTGCAAAAAAAAATCAAATTCATTGTAAGGAATTAGCTTGAGGGATTATGGAGGCTGACACATTAAAATTCTACAATTTTCCCAATTCATTTCTAAAAGCTATAGTACCTAGGTGGGGCTGGCACAGTAGCACAGCAGTTGGGCATTTGCCTTGCATGCAGCTGACCTAGGATTTGCCTGGGTTCAATTCTCAGCATCTCATATGGTCCCCCAAAGCCAGGAGCTATTTCTGAATGTATAGCTAGGAGCAACCCCTGAGCATCACCAGGTTTGCCCTCCCCCCAAAGCTATAGTACATAGGAGAGTTACTATAGCAATTCAACTTCTTCAACTAATTATGTGCCTTTGGGAGCTGCAGTGTAGCAACTATCTTACACACAACTGATTTTGGTTCAATCCCTGGCACCCAATATGGTTATCAGATGGGATCCCTAAGCACTTAGTCAGATAATCCTTGAAAACAGCCAGCTGTTGCTGCCCCCCCCCATAAAAAGAACAAAAACTTGATTTGTCCTCCTTTAGGAAGGAAATCTATATTATATTATGTTAATTTAAATATTAATCTTGCTTAAACATTCCCTCTCAGAATAGCATTCTGGTAAGATCTCAATATCAGCATTACCTGGTGACCCAGTGAATATGAACAAAATTTTCTGTCATAGATACATTTATACTTGTGAGTTTCTCAGGCTTAATTCATTTCTCAGTGCCAGTTATGATGTTAGTGGAGGCAGTTGCTTTATACAGTTCATGGTTTTATTAGCTGGCTATATACTATGGACATTAGTCATGTGTGGTTTTAGTCACACATGTATAATTTAGTGATTGTTCTATTTTCATTTCATACAGTAGAAATAAAGTATCTAAGAAGACAATGAAATTTGAAATATGATCAGTACTAGTCGTAAGAACAGTGAAACCCCATGAGTTTAAAATGTTATATGAACTCTTTATTAGACTGTTCACTCCTCTATTCTCTTTTCTAATTAAGCATGGGTGCATTCTAATACCTAGAAAGCAAACTAAGATGTCTGTCAAAAATGATTATAGATACTTGATGGTTATAATGACTAACCTTTCTGAGGGAAAAAGAGTCAAAAGTCTACGAAATTATGTAAGAAGTCTGTTTATTAGACCTCTAAGCCAGGATGTAGTCAGTTCTTTTAGACAGTGTCAACAGAAATAAGTAAAGTTATATCATCTCTACAGGAAGTAAGGAACAGAAATCTAATTAAACCATGCCAGCCTCACTCTTTGCCTTTCACTGGTCCTCTGTTAGAATACTCTTGAAGAAACTCACTTTGCTGTCAGAACACAACTCCAATGAAGTCTGGTTTTGATTATAATAGCAGTTGGCACAGGCTTTATGTAGCAGTAGCTTTGTGAAAGATCTAGGTCATGTTACAGTTTGGGAATTTCCTTTATCCTAATTTTTACTTTATGCCAAACATGACCCTAAAACAAGTCCTCAATTCCAAACTGCTCCTGGATATTTAGAAATAACACTGCATAGCTCTTGAATGACCTACAAGTCTTTGATTTTATTTAACTTTCAACTAGACATCTGGGTTCCTTTTGTGGTGCCCCAAAACTGCAGATTTTCTGGAAAGGATGCTGTAAGTTCTGAACACTTGCTTTTTTAAAATAAAAATTGAATAATTGTCAGATACACAATTGTAACTTGTTCATAATTAAGTTTTAGTCATACAATGTTCCAACACCCATCTTTCGTCAGTTCATATACTTGGTCATCAATGTCACCAATTTCACTCTTCTCCCCACTCCTCCAACCTGCCCATGCTAGATACTTCTCTCTCTCTTTCTTTCTCTCTGCCCTTTTCTCTCTGTGTTTCTTTCTCTGCCTCTTTCTATGTTTCTCTTTCTCTTCCCTCCCATTTTCCCTTTTTTTATTTTTGGGCTACATCCAGTGACACTCAGGGGTTACTCATGACTATGCACTCAGAAATCACTCCTGGCTTGAGGGACCATATGGGATGCCAGGGGATTGAACCACAGTTTGTCCTGAGTAAGCCTCATGAAAGGCAAATACCTTATCAGAGCGCCATTGCTCTGGACTCTTATTTTCCCTTTTAGGCACTGTTTTTAATACAGTTACTAAATGGTATATCATGCATATAATTTGACCTTTTTTAGCATCCAGGTCTTTCCAAAGTGATCATTTCCAACTATTACTGTAATAGTGCTCCCTTTTCTGCCCTAACTACACTCCATCCTACCCCCACAGCCTCTATGTTATGTTTTGTACAATAGACCAGTCCTTCTGACCTTTGTCTCTATTGCCTTTGGGTATTATTACTAAACTATCAATTTTTTTATATCCTACAGATGAGTGAAAACCCTCTATGTCTATTCCTCTTTCTCTGAATCATTTTACTCAGCATCATACTCTACATATCTGTACATAAGCAAATTTCATATCTTCATTTTTTCCTAACAACTGCATAGTATTCCATTATGTAGATGTATCATATGTTTTCAGGCACTTTGATTCTGGCTATTGTGAGTATTGCTGCAATGAATATTTGAGTGCAGATGACTTTCATCACTGTATTTTTTGGCCCCTAGGATATATTCCCAGGAGTGCTATTCCTGGGTCATATGGAAGTTTAATTTATAGTTTTTTTGAAGAATATTTATACAGTTTTCCAGAAAAATCAACTGATATACATTCCACCAGTAGTGAACAAGAGTCTCTTACTCCCTGAATCTTCACCAGCTCTGTTGTTTTGTTCTTTTTAATGTGTGTCAATCTGTGGTGAGAAATGATATTTCAGTTGTTTTGATATGCATTTCCCTGAAAGTTAGTGATCTGGAGCATTTTTTCATGTGCTACTTGATGATTTATTTATATTTCCCCTTTGAAAATGTTTCTCTTCATCTCTTATCCCCATCTTTCTTGTGGTTTAGATGCTGTATGTTTATAAACTTCAAACATTACCTTATATATAGATATGATATAACCCCTTATCAGATAAGTGTTTGGTAAATAATTTCCAGATTCCATTGATAACTTGTATCCTGGTCACCAATTCTTTTGAGGTGCAAAAGTCTCTTACTTTAATGTTGTCCCAGTTGTTTCTCTTTGCATCCCCTTCCTCGGTCAATGGTGTCTCTAAATGATCACTTTAGTATTTGTGTGTGATTATTGCTTGGTCAGTTGTGACTGGAGCAGAAAACTTCAGTGTTATGCTGTCATAAATGTC
>PVKC010027741.1:0-15665 GCA_004027635.1 Crocidura indochinensis | reverse complement strand
CTACAAGATACAGGGTTTCTCCACCCTTGGAGTATATTGTCATGGGATCAACTATAGACTCCGTACAAGTTCATTTACTCTCCCCTTGGTGCTTTCGTGATGTTTGGAAGACTTCTGTTCCACCTGGGTGATCAAATCAGATCTCTGTATCTAGAGATCTCAGTATCTGCACAGGTCAAGGGGGGGAACTTATGATGAAGCCTTTCTTTGTGGTTTTAGAAGTTCCGTTCCCTCCGTGTCTTAATGTTCTTTCTTAACTTTTAATTTTTTATTTTTATTCTTTTTTATAATAACTTTGCTCTCACTTATTGGGAACAAATGTATTATGTTCAATTACGTGATGCAACTTTAAAATGTTTACAAATAAATTCGAAAAAATCAAAGTGTCTCTTTTAGAAGTAGTCAGAGGCCAGAACAATAGTGCAGTAGATAGGGTATTTACCTTGCATGTAGCCCACTAAGTTTGATTTGTGGAATCCCATATGGTCCCCCAAAGCACCACCAGATGTGGTTCTGACTCAGAGCCAGAAGTAACTTCTTTTTTTTTTTGTTTTTTTTTGTTTTTGGGTCACACCCGGCAGTGCTCAGGGCTTACTCCTGGCTCCATGCTCAGAAATTGCTCCTGGCAGGCACGGGGGACCATATGGGGCACCGGGATTCAAACCGATGACCTTTTGCATGAAAGGCAAACGCCTTACCTCCATGCTATCTCCCGGGCCCCCAGAAGTAACTTCTTGAGTATCATCAGGTGTCTCTCAAAAAACTCCAAATAAATAAATAAATAAATGAATAAATAAATAAATAAATAAAAGAAAGTGTGGTCAAATATGGCAAATCTATAAGGATCATAATAATGATATGTAGATGAGAAATAACTGAAATTATTGTTCTATGAAAGAAAAATATGAAATGAAAAAATTGAAAGAAAAATATTTCTTGTTACCCCCCACTTAGGGGGGCACACACCAGTCTAAATTTTTCTTCCAGAAAACTGCCAGAAGGCCCGCTTAGAGGTCTATCAGGAATGGAGCCTTTGCGTGGAGATATTATCTGTTTTATTCACCACGTGGAAGACCCTGTTTTCTCCCTATAATCAGGCCTTTTTCCTCAGACAAAGAAATTACAGTACAGGAAAATCCGCCAAAAGTCACCTGCTGAGCTCTCTTTTGTGATCTCCCTCTCTCCTCACACTACCTTGAAGGTATCTGGTTTCTCCCTACCTGCAGTAACGTCACTTCATATGCAAATTCTACCTCTGATCTCATTGGTTCAATCCCCTTTCTTTTCTCCCTGGCTACGCCCCAAGAACCTGGCTACTTAAGGTCAACTCAGATAATAAAAGCTCTCTCTGGACCCTTCCTCACCACCGGTCACACCATGTAATTCTGTGTGGTCTATTTTTTTTCATTTTTCATTTCATATTTCATAGTTCATATTTTGTCCACTCGTGCATCCGCTTGAATCCCAGTGAATATATTCACTTAGACTTTTGCTTAGGGACTATTATCAAAATTATGATATATAGTCCGCAGCAATTACACATAATTTTATAGGCTGATAATCTCTAGTTTCTCATTATTTATGATTAAAATTTTTATAATTTTGGGCCCGGGAGATAGCATGGAGGTAAGGCGTTTGCCTTTCATGCAAAAGGTCATCGGTTTGAATCCCGGTGCCCCATATGGTCCCCCGTGCCTGACAGGAGCAATTTCTGAGCATGGAGCCAGGAGTAACCCCTGAGCACTGCCGGGTGTGACCCAAAAACCACAAAAAAATTTTTTTTATAATTTTATATTCATTAATAAAATCGCAAAATTATCTTTATTTTGACAATATTTATTACTAAAATAGTTATTTTCAGGTTTTATCATATAAAAGATGCATTCTACTTTACTGCAAGGTATACTGGGTATTTTGAATAACTTCTGAAAACTTCCAGAGAAAATCTCCTCTCTCCATCTTTTATTTCTCTAGATATGAGGAGGATTATATTTTGATTCCCTAGGTTTCAATTATCTTCAGAGTTGATAAATATCCCTTGGCTAACCTATAAGTGACTATTTACCCTCTGGATCATGGAATTATCTGCTTCTGTCAGGGTGTTCCATTATCTACAGGTCAATTTGGAGTCCTTGGTTAGTAGCATAAAATCTTTTTCTTTTTTGTTTTTTGGGTCACACCCAGCAGCGCTCAGGGGCTACTCATAGTTCTAAGCTCAGAAATCGTGCCCAGCAGGCTCAGGGACCATATGGGATGCTGGGATTCGAACCACTGTCGTTCTGCATGCAAGGCAAACAACTTACCTTCATGCTATTTCTCTGGCCCATAGCATCTGATCTTTTTTCTTAGCAATTTCTTTATAAAACTATTATAAGTAAAGTCTATGACCTATTTTTTCCATAAAATGTTTTCCAGTTATGTACATATTTCCAACATAGGGCATAGTTATAATAAAAATGATTCACAGGGCCAGAGTGATAGCATAGTAGGTAGGGCGTTTGCTTTGCATGCAGCTAACCTGGACAGACTTGGGCTTGATTACTGCATCTCTGATTCTGCCAGGAGCTATATCTGAGCACAGAGCCAGGAGTAATCCCTGCGTGCCAACGGGTGTGGCCCCAAAACTAAAATAAATAAATGAATAAATAAGTAAGTAAATAAATAAGGGGCTTTCCTTCATGCTGTTGTTTTGTTGTCTTCTAAATCTGGCTGTTCTATTTTCATGGCTGTGACTCGGTGGCAGAGAAGTTTTGGAAATTCATAATATATACACTAGACTCTGAGAGAGCCTACCTGAAAGACGGACTATAAAAATAAGAGGAAAAAAATAAAGTACTTGTGCTACATTTCTTTTTAAAATTAAATTTTCTCTCCATATCTATTTTCTTTTAAATTGCTTCTTGGTCTATTATCTAAATTAGGCATAGTGTCTGTTTAATATTTTATCAATTTTATATTTTCCTTTAAATATTCTGCTTGCTGCTCCACAATTCTATATGAGACTTGCTCATGGCTGACATAACTGAACCTGTTCCAGTTATGTAAGAACTCCACTTTTACAGTCAGGTCATAAAAGCCTTCACACCTGACTGTACCATATTTAGGACCACACTACAACTCCTTCTTGACCTTCTACTTGCCATTTCAGGTAAGTTGCCTCTATTTGACATCACTGGCCCTCCTTCATACAGGAGACAGAGTTTCCTCCTTCTGGCTAAGTTCCAGCAACTTTCTTTCATCTGATCTTCATCATGCTATGGAATGCATCTCAGATCATTAGGTACACAGCCATGTGACAGATCTGCTCAATAAATTGCATGCTGCTCACAGCTATATTTCCTGTCTTTTCGTGAAGACTGGCAGAGAAAAAAGAGAGCAATCCTAGGCTAATCCCTCAGTATCTTCCAGGGGTTCTAACACAAAGACTTATCTCAGCACAACAAGAACACTAGAAGACCAATGGGAAAAATTATAGAAGCCTGCTAAGTTCAATGAACAAAAACAATATTACAAACAACATAAAATACCACTCAGCTCAGTAAGTCTTCTGATATTGTGACACCATAATGAAAATGTACAATGAGCTTAAATCAATGATGGCACAAGTAGTGATCAAAGCACAAGTATGTCAAAATGAGAAAAGTACAACAATCATAAATGACATAAATAAAAAGCATTGTTGGTAATATTTTTTTTTTTTTGGTTTTTGGGTCACACCCGGCAGTGCTCAGGGGTTACTCCTGGCTCCATGCTCAGAAATTGCTCCTGGCAGGCACGGGGGACCATATGGGGCACCAGGATTCGAACCGATGATCTTTTGCATGAAAGGCAAACGCCTTACCTCCATACTATCTCCCGAGCCCCGTTGGTAATATTTTTAAAATTCAATTAAAGCTCTGTATATCATAATATCATAATATGAGCAGCTGAGCAAAATACCAAAGATCTCCAAGATAAGAAGGAAGAAGTCATTAGGAAAAAGCAGATGAACATAGTTTGAAAAGAAATGAACAGTATACTAAAAAGTTACGAATTGAGATCAAGAAGAACAACCTGTGACTTATCAGAATCTCTGAAGAACAGAAGCAAATTTGATCAAGAAAAAAAAAATAAGAATCATCAAAAGAATTTTCCATCGTTGAGAAATATGGACACCAACATTCAAGAGGCCTGAATATTTCCAAAGATAATAGACTAAACCAGAAAAACTCAAAGACGCATTGTATCCAATGACAAAATCCAAAGATATAGACAGAATACTGTATCAAAAAGAAGAAATTATTTACAAAGGAAAGCCCATAAGATTTATAGTAAATTTACCAAATGAGACTTTATAAACCAGAAGAGAAAGCAGAGATGTAGTACAAAAACTCAATAAAATGAATATCTCAATATGTATACTCTACTCTATCAAGCCAAATTATCATTTAAATTTTAAGGAATGTAGAGTTTCATGAAAAGGAAACAACTTAGAGAATCCATAGCTTTGAAATAAGTTTTGCAAAAATCATTAAAGAGCTTCTTTAAAGAGCAGGAAAACTTCTTAACATGTGATATTGAGTATAGAACACACTAATGGCACATATAGTTGTCTTCTACTAGATTAAGAAAAGTGTGCTTCCTACTTTGCTAAGGAATTTTTGTATATTTTATAAAATAAATTGATATCTCATTCATATTAATTGGTATATGTATGATTATTTATATCTATATATTTTATTAAAATCTGTTATTAAAGTAGACACTTGAGTAGTATCTTTAAGATAATATTTTCTAATGTAAAACAAATATTCCCTTTCATATGATAAAACACATTAAACTATTATTGCCCTATTCATAATTTACCATTTAAAGTTTCTTAATTCTCTTCATTTTTACTAAATTTTACAATTGTAGGTTTTGCCTATTTTATACAAAATACATTTTTCTTTTTTTTTAATTCAAAAAGTAGCTTTTATGTGAGGCAACTTCATCAATCTTTGATTTATCCATAAGTGTTGAAGTAAGTCAAGTGCTAATTACATTGAAAGCAAAGCATCACATCATACTATGGTACACTATCAAATTAAATACTTTTTAAAAATGGATATTTAGACCTAAATAAGAAAATTTTATTAATAATCCAGTTAATATAAAATCATCTCAAAAACTAAAAAATGCTAGTAGCATAATTGTAACTGTTACATGTTTTTTTTAATTATAATCATAGTGGTTTACATGTCATTCACAGTATTGTTCCAATTACATATAAACATTGAATCAGGGGAATTCCCATCACCGAGTTGTCCTCCCTCCACCTCCGTTCCCATTCTGCCTCCCATATCCTACACCCTCTCCCCGGGGTCTTCTAGATTGAGTGACCCCCCTCTGTTTCTGGTTCATTACTTAGTGATCTTATATCTGATTGGGCTTGGTGTCTCCATTGCTTCTCCCTCTAATTGGGAAGCAGGATTAGATAGTTCGAGTTTTGTGATTTTGTTAGGGGAAGAGTACAGTAATAGAATGGGGTAAAAATTAGGTATGCCTACAATGGGCAGAGTCCTTCTAGCAGCTCTCATTCTCGGTTTGAGAGAAGGGGAAAAGAAAAAGTGAAACACCACAACATTTTTCAAAGACATATCAAATAAGACATCTAGTGAGCACTGCAGCGATAAAGATATGCCCCACATAATTGCCATGGTCTCGAGATAAAAGACATGACGGAGCGCAAAAAAAAATAATCAAAGCAAAATACATTTTTCTTTAAAAAGCTTTATTCTGTGTTTCCTGGCTTGTTCCCTTCAGCTGCCTTAGCTGCATACTTGAGATTAGGTGATGGGGTCCCCACTGGTTTAAGGAGGTCTAGAGAGATGATTTTCTCTTTGGCCACCAAGAGGCTGCTCTGAGCGTCTTGGAGCTCAGGGTGTCAGCCAAACATGGTGACCTTTGTAAAGTGGCCCTGAGCTCTCCAGAGGAGTGGCTATGCCTGGACGCCCTCAGAGGAAGCTCTACAGAGATGTGATGCTGGAGACATACCAGCACCCACAGGTCATAGGCTTTCCTGCGTGAGGCAGCCAAGAAGACAACAGCAAACATAATCTCTTCAGGGCCCAACACAGTGTAAGCTGTCTCTGCCTAATAAGGGTATAGGTTGATTCCTTGTGCACAAGAGAGTCATTATAAAAGGCTGCTGCCTCGCTCCCTGCCTGCTTTCCTGCTTTCCTGCATGAGGCAGCCAAGAAGAGACAGCGAACATAATGTCTTCAGTGCCCAGAACAGAGTAAGCTGTATTCACCCAAGAAGAGCGGAGTCAAAAGAGCACAGCTGCTCCGCTCTGCTTCACTTCATAACCATACACATATTCTAGCCCATGAACCCCTCCACAACACATAGTAAAAACCATACTACAAAGAAACTCACAAAGAAAGGGAGAGAGAGAGAGAAACTTAGTAAACAGTATTAGAAATGTAGAGTGGGAGACTACAGATAATACAGAGATCCAAAGGGTAATTGGAGACCACTTTGAGAAACTATATGCCACAAAAAATGAGATTCTGAAAGAAATGGGGGAAAAAGAAAAGACATTTAAATTTTTTATTTAGGCACTAGGATTACATACATGATTGTAGTTGGGATTCAATCATAAAAAAGTACACCCCCTTTCACCAGTGCAACATTCCCACCACCAGTGTCCCCCTTCTTCCTCCTTCCCAACCCCTGCCTGTATTTGAGACTGGCATTTTGCTTCTTTCACTCATTTACATTGTCATAATAGTTAATGTACTCATCTCTCTAACTAAACTCACCACTCTATGTGGTAACCTTCACATCAAGAGCCAGTCCTTCCAGTCCTCATCTCTGTTGTCTCTGGGCATTATTACAATAATCTTTTTTTTCTTAAAATCCATAGACAAGTGACTTCTTTCATTCAGCATAATAGAATCCATATATAGGATTCTATAGGAAAATTTCATGACTTAATCTCATCTGATGGCTGCATAATATTCCATTGTACATATGTACCAAAGTTTCTTTAGTCTTTCATCTGTTGAAGGGCATCTTGATTGTCTCCAGAGACTGTCTAATGTAAATAGTACTGCAATGAATATAGGTGTAAGGAAGGTATTTTTGTATTGCGTTGTTGAGTTCCTAGGGTATATCCCTTGATGTGGGATAAATGGATCATATGGGAGTTCAATTTCCAGATTTTGTTTTTAGGAATCTCCATATTGTTTTCCATAAGAGCTGCATTGACAGCATTCCCACCAGAAGTGAATGAGAGTTTATTTCTTCTCACATACCCACAAGCACTGACAATTCTAGTACTATGTGATGTGTGCCAGTTTCTGTGGCATGAGAAGGTATCTCATTGTTGTTTTGATTTGCATCTCCCTGATGATTAGTTTTGTGGCACTTTTTTCATGTACTTTTTAGACAGTTTTCTTTTTTCTTTTTACTTTTTTAAAATTTTGTTTGTTTTTTGGGTCACACCTGGTTATACTGAGGGGTTACTCCTGGCAATGGCTCAAAAATCGCTCCTGGCCTTGGGGGACCATAGGGATCACTGGGTATAGAACCAAGGTTTCTTCCTCGTGCAAGGCAAATGCTGTGCTATCACTCTGGTCCCTGGCCATTTTTATTTATTCTTTGAGAAATTTTTCATTTCTTCTACCTATTTTTATGGGGTTAGATTTTTTTTTTCTAGTTACATTCTGTCAGTACCTTATGTATTTTGGATATTAGCTCCTATGTGATGGGTATTGGGTGAATAGCTTCTCCCATTCATGGCTTTTGTATCCTAGGCATTAGTTTCTTTGAGGTGCAAAAGTTTTTCAGCTTATTATAGTCCCATAGCTTTATCTCTGCTTCCATTTGTTTGGAGAGTGCTGTTTCCTCTTTTAGTCTCAATGTCTTGGAGTGTTTTTTATCTATGTGTTTTTCTATAAACCTTATGGTTTAGGGTCTGATATAAAAGTCTTTAATTCATTTGCATTTGACCTTTGTGCAGAGTGTTAGATGGAGATCTGAGTTGGATTTTTTGCAAGTGGCTGACCAGTTGTCCCAAAATCACTTGTTCAAGAAGTGTTCCTTGCTCCATTTTGTATTTTGCCCTTTTATCAAAAATTAATTGATTGTATATCTGGGAACATTCTCTATATACTCTAGTCTATTCCACTAATCTGAGGATCTGTCTTTATTCCAATACCATGCTGTTTTAATGACTATAGCTTTGCAATACAGTATAAAGTTGGGGAAAGTGATGCCTCTTATATTCCTTTCCCCAAGGGGTTGCTCTAGATATTCGAGGGTGTTTATAGTTCCAGATGAATTTCAGGAGTATTTGATCCACTTCTTTAAAGAATGTCATGGGAATTCTTAGAGGGATTGCATTAAATCTGTACAATGCTTTGAGGAGTATTGTCATTTTAATAATGTTAATAATCTCAATCTGTGAGCAGGGTGTGTGTCTTCATTTTCTTATTCCTTTCTGATATATCGAAGCAGTATTTTATAGTTTTCTTTGTATAGGTCCTCTACGTTGTTAATTATGTTTACTCCAAAGTATTTAGTTTGTGGGACACTAGTATGAATGTGATTGTTTTTTTCTTTTCTATCAGTATTGGTTTTTGCATGTTAGTTATGTAGCCTTCCACTTTGCTATATGATTACTTTGCTTATAGAAGCTTTTTGTTATAATCTTTAGGGTTTTTTTTTTTTAAATATAGTATCATGTCATCTGCAAACAGAGAGAGCTTGAATTCTTCCTTTCCTATCTGGATGCTCTTGATATCTTTTTCTTGCATAATCACTATGACAAGAACTTCTAGCACTATGTTGAGTAGAAGTGGTGAGAGGGGGAAGCCATGTCTTGTACCAGATTTGAGAGAAAAGGCTTTTAATTTATCTCCATTAAGCATAATATTTTCAGACTGTGTGCTTTCAGGCAGAAAGGGGAATCTGCTTACCTTGATCCTGAGAAAGCCCTGGAATTGTCAACCCAGACCACTTTAGAAAGATTCTTTTGACATCAGAATTAGTTGTGGAGCTGGGCTGTTTCTCTGCTGGCATAATGACAGATTTTACGGTGCTGGAGGGTGGTTGTTATGGGGGAATCTACCTCTTTCTATTCCAAAAAACCCCAAGAGTTTTCAGTCCATAGACTAGTCTCACCTGGGAAGAATCAACTGCCCATCATTCTCTTTTAATATTAGTTGATAACTGTTTTTATATTGGATAGTATTAAGGTGCCTTCAAACAAAAAGGGGCTGACTTTTCTCTAATTTATTTACATATAGTTTGATCCTAAGGCACCAGTTGCAGGTACAGTTCTCTGAGGGTGAAAAAACATAAGGTTAAGGAATAGATGCAACAAATTTTCTCCAAGACCTTTAACTGTCATCATGGATGTTTCCCAGTTTTCTTTTATTTTACATTTTAAATAATAATTACTTTATTTAAGCACTGTGGTTACAAACTTGTTCATGGTTGGGATTCTTTCAAAAAATATACACCTCCCTTCAGGGCATATTTCCCATTACCAGGGTGATGAATATCCCTCCCACACCCCTCCTGCTTCAGGGCAGACATTTAACTTCTGTCTCTCATTTTCTCTCTCTTACCCACCCCCCCCCTTTTTTTTTTTTTTTTTGGTTTTTAGTTTTTGGGTCACACCCGGCAGTGCTCAGGGGTTACTCCTGGCTCCATGCTCAGAAATTGCTCCTGGCAGGCACGCCCACCCCCCTTTTTTAAAGTTTAAAAACATTTTTATTATCTATTTTTGTTTATTAACAATTTCCATGAGGATGTAATATTATCCGTCTTTGAACAAACCAGGGTGCACTATGAAAACCATCTTTAGAGGAAAGTATTTAATAAGCTTATTATTTAAATAAGCTCTTGAGTAACAAAGGAAGAACTACCATTTAGACTTTGCATATTGCTGTTTACTCTTTCTCTATTCACTATTACTTGAAAAAAAAATCCAAGGGGTAATATACTCAGAAATCTTTGATAAATAAACAATAAACTTCCTACTGATTTCTAAAAATTCTCCTTTACATTAGGGTCATTGATTGATAGCCCAAGAAAAGAAAAATAGAGATATGAAATTAAATTGAGCAATCATTTTCATTTTTCTTATTTTATAATGTTATGTCAAAGCCATTCTTAACTTTTTTAAAATAATTTTATTGTGATCAACGTGAATTACAAAATTTTTTTTTTTTTGGTTTTTGGTTCACACCCGGCAGTGCTCAGGGGTTACTCCTGGCTCTATGCTCAGAAAACGTTCCTGCAGGCTCCGGGGACCATATGGAATGCTGGAATTTGAACCAATGACCTTCTGGATGAAAGGCAAATGCCTAACCTCCATGCTATCTCTCCGGCCCCAAATTTAAAGTACTGGGGCCCGGGAGATAGCATGGAGGTAAAGTGTTTGCCTTTCATGCAAAAGGTCATCAGTTCGAATCCCGGTGCCCCATATGGTCCCCCGTGCCTGCCAGGAGCAATTTCTGAGCATGGAGCCAGGAGTAACCCCTGAGCACTGCCGGGTGTGACCCAAAAACAAAACAAAAAACAAAACAAAATAAACCAAATTTAAAGTACTTAATGTCATTGAATCAGGGGTATTCCCACCACCATCATTGTCCTCCCTCCAACCCTCTTCCCAGCATACTCCTCCTTTGCCCCCCAGACTGTTAGTTTAACTGGTCCTCGCTGTTGAAGATTAGCTATCGATTCTGTTGTTGTTGACTTTGGGTTTGGTGTTTAAGTCTGATCATTTTTTTATTTCTACTCAATGTTCATGTGACTGTTTGATTCTGGTGCCATCCATTTATTTTTCCCCTCAATTTATGAGGTAGAACAAGATGATGCAAGTTATGTGGTACCGTCTGAAAATAAAAGAAGATGAAAAAAGAAAAAACCAAAACCAAAATATAAAAAACAAAACCAACAAACCAAAAGCCTGGAGGAGTTTATCTAGAGGTTATAAATATCAGTTTAAAAATAAGAAAGGGAGGGGCCAGAGAGATAGCATGGAGGTAAGGCGTTTGCCTTGCAGTGGTCAGTGGTTCCAACCTCGGCATCCCATATGGTCCTCTGAGCCTGCCAGGAGAGATTTCTGAGCATAGAGCCAGGAGTAATTCCTGAGAGCTGCCAGGTGTGACCCAAAGACAAAAACAAACAAAAAACGGGAATAAAAGAAGAAAATCATAACAACCAAAAAAGCAAATTTCCAAAAACAAAAATCAACAACAACAACCAAATAGATAAAACACAAAATAGGATGGAGGTAAGTCGTTTGTCTTGCATGCAGAAGGACGGTGATTCGAATCCCGGCATCCCATCTGGTTCCCTGAGTCTGCCAGGAATGATTTCTGAGTGTAGAGCCAAGAGTAACCCCTGATCTATGCTGAGTGTGACCCCCCCAAAACAAAACAAAATAAAAACACCCAAAAAACTAACAGAATTAAACACAAAAAGAATCAAAAGTCAAACAAAAGACCAAAACCAGCAACTGCAAAAAAACAGCACAGCAACAAATACAACAACCAAACAATAACCACAAGCCCAAAAGAAAGAAAAAAAAAGAAAGTAAGAAAGAAAAGTAAAAAGATATTTTTTTTGTTTTTGTTTTTTTGCATAAACATAGTAAATATTGGGGAAATTAGAAAGGGAAGTCCCTTGGCCTAAAAGATAGAGTTTCTCAGCCCTTGAAGAATTCTGTCAGGGGAATAACTACAGGCTCCGTAGACGCTCATTTTCACACTCCAAGAAATTTTTTGGTGCCATGAAACTTTCTCTTAGTTTTTTTTTTTTGTTTTTTTTTTTTGTTTTTTTTGATTTTTGGGTCATACCCGGCAATGCTCAGGGGTTATTCCTGGCTCCATGCTCCTGGCAAGCACGGGGGACCATATGGGACACCGGAATTCAAACCGATGACCATCTGCATGAAAGGCAAATGTCTTACCTCCATGCTATCTCTCCGGGCCCGAAACTTTCTCTTAGTTGTGGCTGATAATATCAGACCTCTAACTAGAGATCTTGGCATTTGCGCAAGTCATAGGATGAAGTCTAGTATACCATCTTTCTTTACTGTTCTAGCAGTTCTGTTCTATCACTGTTGTAATCAGTCTTCTGTAATTGGTGGTCTTAATTTTTGCACAGATCCTAGGACAGCCTAGGACAGAGTCCTTCATTGTGCTTCCAGAAGATCTGCTCTGTCGCTATTGTCAAAGTCGTACCTCTGGAATTAGAGATCTTGGCTATTGTGCAAATCCTAGGCCGAATTCTAGGTTATTGGTCCCAGGTTAAATTCTGCCCAGCCACGGTTGTCAAGGTTAGCCTTCTGTAGTTAGCAATCTTGGTTTTTGCACAGATCAAAGGATGACGTGTCTTCTGATTTAATCTTACCGTTAGATGATTAGATAGGTCTTCCTCCCTTTATGTCCTTTGCACAATTGGTAATGAAGGGGTGCCACATATATAACTTTATCCCCTTTTATCACCCTACTTTTGTGTCCAGAGTGATACAGTTCCAACTCTCAATTTTAAAGAAGACCCTTCTTTACCCTAACTGCAATCTTGCTTTTTGTTGCAAGCTTCCTGCTATTGATTGGTCCTACTGGCCCTCATCTCTATTGTTTCTAGATATCATTACCATACTACCTTTTATTTTTCTCATATTTTCTTATATCATTTGTAGATGAGTGAAATCATTCTATATTTATCTCTCTCTGACTCTTTTCACTTAGCACAATAATCTTCATATACACACACATATAAGCAGATATCATGACTTCATTTTCCTACTGACTGCACAGTATTCCATTGTGTAGATATACCAGTTTGTTTAGCCACTCCTCTGTTATAGGACATTGAGTTGTTTCCAGATTCAGGCTTTTGTAAATTGTGCTGCGACAAACATAAGAATATAGAGGACTTTTCTGTATGGTATTTTAAGTTTCCTAGGGTCTATTACTAATAATAGTTTTGCTGCACGGCCGGAGAGATAGCATGAAGATAAGGCATTTGCCTTGCATGCAGAAGGATGGTGGTTCAAATCCCAGCATCCCATATGGTCCCTCGAGCCTGCCAGGAGCAATTTATGAGCATAGTAGCCAGGCTAGAAATTTCTGTGGAAATGCAATGCAAAATTACCATTATATTTTGGATATCAATATGGGGCCTAAGCAATAACCTTTCTCTCCAATTCTGAGGCAAAAGGGCATTTTACACCACTTTACCTATTAGGAATGTCATCTCTGAACTTTGATTAGTAAGCAAAAGTGGCAATCTTGAAAGTACATGAATAAGGCAAACCTTCCCAATATGGTACGTTTCTCTTCAGTACAGTTCTCCAAACAGGTTGTTAGCTTGACAACAACAGAAAGAACAGAACAGTTATTAATAGGAATGAGGACATGATAACATGAAAGAGGAAAAATACATTTCTAAAATGTTGATTGATTTTGTCAGGATCTCTAATCTCAGATAATGCTCTGCATATAGATGTTGTGGGTAGGAGAAGTCACTCCCGCTGGAAGAATTAAGGTATCCCAAGTTGGGAGGACAGGCAGGGCAGCCTCAAGAAATGAGTACATGGGACCTGAGAAACAGTACCTTACTGGCACTTGTCCTGCATGCAGCCAATCTGAATTCATTGTCAAGAATGCATACAATTGGTCCCACATTCATGCCAAAAATAAGTCTCGAGTAAGCTCTGAGCACAGAAGGTATGACTCCAAAGCAAAAAATAAATAAATAAATAAATAAAAGCCAAACAAAACAACAAGCAAACACCCCTCCAAAAATGAAAAAGAATTATGACTTCCCCATTAGTCTCCTAGAAAAGTAACTGAGGAAGCTTAAGGATTGATAAGTGCATCTACCCAATACAGACCTTATGTATCATAGCCCCATAAAGCGACTGTCAAACCATGTCTGGTTCTATTTGTTCTGCCTGGTGTGAGAAATAATCTCTTTTTTAGTGGAGTCCTAGACTTCAGGCTGGACCAAGGAATTACTCTTTGTAAGGTGGAAAATCAATCCCAAATCATTTTAGGAAGTTTGCCTTCCCTTACAGAAGAATTTCAGGAGACAAATAGTCAAGAAAATAAGCTTATTTGGGAGACGAGGGGAGGAAGAGAGAGAAACTCCTTCAAGAGAGATGGGAGGTTTTCCATACTGGTTAAAGCAAAAACACAACAAAATGGATTCCCAAAACTAAAATATAGCCATAAATGAAGTATGAATGTCAGGGAGCGATGTAAGCAAATGCATCGCTAGTCTCTATCAAGTTACTTTGTATACGTTTTCCCAAACTAATCCTCAAAATCTGTTAATAGGATGGTTGTCAAAGGTGAGATCTTGGAATTATGGTTTTCTTCTACTATTCCTAGTACAGCTTTTCTTCATTATCTCTTAATCTTGAGATCTGAGGAAGTCTCAGAAAGAGCTTAGGAACTTACTGGAGCAGAAAGGAGTTAGCTAAAATGGAGCTGTTTGCAGTAGTTGGCAAGGGGGAAATTAAAGTTTCCTCTTCACCCTCATGACACCTCCTTATGAGCTTGACACTGTTCACTTAGTGTCAGTTATGCAGGTCACTACAACACCTGAGCCATTGGCTCTATTTATAATTTTTTCCCTGGGAGCATCACTGCAGTCCTCTTTCTTGTGCCCCTTGGTTTTGGGTAGATGAATCTAGAATGTCCTCATCCCAATTTGTTCTGTCAGCCAACTCAAGTTTCCTGGAACATCTGATCCTTTTCATCCCTTTCTGTTGCATTATTTATGAGAATTAACCAGGACTATTTTTAGGTCCTCTGAAAGGTGGTAGCCACTTAGTTCCCAGACAAATGGGATATTGAAACAATTGGGATATTATAAAGTGCTTTCAAAAGAATAATCCTCTCACAGACTCATAAAATTATTTTCTGATAAAATTTTAAAAATAATCATTTTGGCCTCCTATAGATCACAATCCTTTCTGGTCTCTGCTACCAGCAGACAGAATACATAAAAACTACCAGTCACTTTGTCACTTTTTCAAAATGAACAGTTCGATTCCCTTGCCCTCCTCTAAACTAAGAGCTGTCTGTCTGATTGAAAAAGGTGAAGCAGGGGGCCAGAGAGATAGCTTGGAGGTAAGGAGTTTGCCTTCCATGCAGAAGGACGGTGATTCAAATCCCGGCATCCCATATGGTCCCCCGTGTCTGCCAGGGGCGATTTCTGAGCAAAGAGCCAGGAGTGGCCCCTTAGCGCTGACCAAAAGAAAAAAAGAAAAAGAAAAAGGTGAAGCCTAGCAAAAAACAACTACAGACAAATAAATGTCTCTTATAATTCAAGGTGCTAATAAATGTCCTGCAGTACTGTTCTCCATAAGTGCATCAAGATATATTTCATTTTCTGGGGCCCGGGAGATAGCATGGAGGTAAGGCGTTTGCCTTTCATGCAAAAGGTCATCGGTTTGAATCCCGGTGCCCCATATGGTCCCCCGTGCCTGCCAGGAGCAATTTCTGAGGATGGAGCCAGGAGTAACCCCTGAGCACTGCCGGGTGTGACCCAAAAACAAAACAAAACAAAAAAGATATATTTCATTTTCAAATAGGAAACAATCTTTTTTGGGGGGGGGGTTGTTTTTTGTTTTTTTTTGTTTTGTTTTGTTTTTTTTTTGGTTTTTGGGT